>JAWQEG010007529.1:2500-44084 GCA_033782935.1 Petrolisthes cinctipes
CTCTCTCTCTCTCTCTCTCTCTCTCTCTCTCTCTCTCTCACACACACACACACACACCAGTCCGTCCCTAACCGGTGAAACTTAATAGGCTTCAAATCCGTGAGCGGTGTATAAAATTAAATGTACTTGTATAGCCAACTAGCCGAGACCCGGGATTGCTGTATACATATTATAGACACCGACCTGAAGGTGAATTATTATAGGTGTCTCTGATCCAGGTGGTATAAATATAGTGACAGACATCTCACAATTTCTATTATGGACGAATGACATGGAGCAAAACAACACATATGGTACCTTTTTTCGTATTGATGTTTACTTGATGTTAGATAAGGGTTACAAAAGGAAGGAGAGAGGCGAGATATTTTGAGGCAACTAACTGTACCCTCTTTCAACCAATGTATCAATCAATTTTTCAAGATCTGTTAATGTTTATGGGGTTAAGGGCAAAATCTTAGAGCGAGGGAACTTTTAAAGCATCTGTACTCTCCTTCATCCTGCTTCTGTCTGAAACTCCTCCATCTTCCCTCCCCCCTCCCCCCCCCTCCCCCCCCCCCACAACCACAGACCCCTCCTCATCACTCCGGGAGTTTCTGTGCCGAATACGTTAAAAGTTTTTCCAGAGCTATTTTATTTTGTCAATATATCTGCCTGGTTAGGTTTGCAAAATACGAGGAAATTCTACAGCGACATCAAAGCAGCATTTGTAATTAAAACTGAGAGATGTTTCTGAATGGAAAGGATAAGCGCTTACTGGAGTGTGTGCATCTGTGTGTGTGTGTGATATGTGTGGCGTCTTTCTGTTGTGTATATTTCCGCGCATGTGTGCCTGCGCTTCTAGTGTGTAGCCTACATGTGAGGGTATGTATTGAATATGTGTGTCAAGGTGTGATCGTTTATATACATGATTTATGGATGTATATATGCAACTGAAAGTGTTATGGCACCAAGAAGAGTGCCAGAATTACGTCACCTGGTGCCACTCCTGCCCTTCCTTGTCTGGCTACGGATCTCAGGATACTCACCTGCAAGAAAGATACAAACACATTAGACTCTGTATAAGGACAAAACATTCAATTAAGGGGGTGCGGGAATAGGGGGACAGACTTCGGGGGGGGGGGTTTCGAGGGGTACGGAGTAGGGGACAGGCTTGGGAGTTTATTGGGGGGTGCGAGAGTAGGGGGACAGGCTTGGGGAGGGGGGAGTTAGGGGGGTGCGGGGAATAGGGGACAGCTTTCTACCCACCCCAAGCCTGTCCCCCCTATTCCCGCACCCCCCTAAACCTCCCCTAATCCTGTTCCCTACTCCCACACCCCCTTAAGGCTTCACTCTCACACACCTTGAGCTACACCCCTTTGTTGGACCCTCTTTATAATGACACATACAGGCCCTACAATGTTCACTATTGGCCTTGTTAATTGACCGGGGAGCATCACAATAAACAAATGAAATAATAACACGGTGTCCTCATCCCTCTGCTCTTTAATTAATAAGTCAACCCAAAAGCCCAAACTAATTTATGGAATTTCATTAACTTTTGTCAAGTCCAGGTGGCTTCATTAATATGACTGATGAGGGAGAGACTTGGTAGGACAACACAGGAAGCAAACAAACACACACACACACACACACACACACACACACACACACACACACACACACACACACACACACACACACACACACACACACACACAAAATTTTGGGCTAACGGTATCACACACACACACACACACGCACACACACACACACACAAAAAAAAAAATATTTGGGCTAACGGTATTACACACACACACACACACACACAAATATTTGGGCTAACGGTATCACACACACACACACACAAAGTTGTAAATATTATGCTAGTCACAACAAAACATAAGAAGCCACAGACCATATGACAACCAGAATACAATATGAAAAGAATCTCACACTAGTATACAGCTTGAGGCACAGAATCATTCCTTTATTTTTTTTATTTTTTATTTTTTTTTTATTTTTTTTATTTTTTTTTTGTCACTGCGACCAGAGCGTACCGGAGGTCTGTGGGGCAGGAGGCCATTCTGCCCCGGGAGAACATCAACAACAACAACAACTTAGGTTCAGTGGGTAGTATACTTTTGGTACATTGGAGCGCCTCGAGTCCTCTAAAGTATACCAGAAAACAGACCAGATTAAACAATAATAAAGTGTCCTGTTGCTTGAATAGTTTGGAGGAGTCATTTAAGGACCCTGTGAACGTGTATGAAACTTGGTGGCTTGTGATTCTCTGAGTATGACATGAAACAAACTCCTTCAATATATATAGGTAGTTTTTAGTGACAATATATAAGAACTCACTAACCTCTAATATTCTGACTACATCACAGGGGTCCTTAAGTGGGTATATAGCACATTGTTTTGGGTGGTAAATCTGGAGCAAATGATTCCTCCAAACTATTCCAGGCAACAGGATACCATTATTTTTCTTCATCTGGGTCTGTTTCCTGCATACTTTGGAGGAATCAAGACACTACAGTCTGTTAATTAAAGGTATAACCATCCCCTTAATCACACACCCTATACCACAACTACACAACCCTTCCACATCACCAACTTGTCCCCTTGGCCAGATGAACACCCACCTCGTCACACATGCTATATATAGTACGGAAATTAGCATTACAATTAAATTAACAAATTCCATTACCAACAACACTGCCATAACGTCAAAACTGGCGAATAAATATAACTTATTAACCATTTGAATTAGAGGCTATATATTGTGCTAACTAGTCTATAACTACGCCACTGAAATTAATTCCTCTGCAATTATATATATGAAAACACAACTGTTGATGTCATACGAACTGAAGAAAAGTTTGAGAAGTATATATAGTTTTTACAGTAGTAATTACACTTCGTACAAAGTTAGAATGCATATATTGACTTTGAATACACCATTTGAAATATAGGTACTGAAGTTTGGCTTATTATGATGTGTGCTAATGGAACTATGAATAAAAAAATGTGCTGTCGACTTAACCTGCGAGAAAGACACACAATTACAAACAGAAATGAACTCCAATTATAACAACAGAATATTGCAACACAGGAATATTGCATAAAGTATTGATAGCCAGCCAATATTATATACGGTTTTATATGGGCCTATGGTCAATACAAACTCTCACAAACCTAGGCCTACTCAGCAATGCTCAGACGAGGACAAATGACTATAGTTACCTCCAGTATAATTAATTAAAGTAGGCCTAATGTATGACCATGTGATTAAAGCAGAGTAGCCTCATTAACTATATGGGTGAGGGGGGGAAGGGAGTGTTTGATTGTGGCCCATAGTATGTATTGGTTGACTTAATGTGTTGTGTGTTGTACCCTATGTATGTATGTATGTATGTGTTTATATACATATATATATATATATATATGTGTGTGTGTGTGTGTGTGTGTGTGTGTGTGTGTGTGTGTGTGTGTGTGTGTGTGTGTGTGTGTTGTACTTAGCATGTATATATGTATGTATGTATGTATGTGTGTGTGTATGTACCGGTATTTAAGTAGGATATGTGTGAATGTGTATATAATTATGTGTGTTGTAGCCCAAGTGCGTCTGCATGGGTAAACTCTGTGTGTGTGTGTGTGTGTGTGTGTGTGTGTGTGTGTGTGTGTGTGTGTGTGTGTGAACTGAGTGGCACCTAAGTGGAGTCTGGTGGCAGGAGATGGCACAACGTGAGGACTGGCGGCACAGAGTGGAGATAGTATGCATGGAGGCAAATAAATAACAAGGTGTGGCGGCAGATGGTATAGTGTGGAGATTGATGGCATAAGAGAAAGCTGAAGGTAAAAACGAAAACTGGAAGCAAAGGAGAAGCTGGACCAATATGCAGGGATGGGGAAGGAAGGAAGGGAGGGAGGGAGGGAGGGGGATTTGGTCAGGCAGTGGAGGGAGAGTGAAGTAGCCAGGGATTGAGGGAGGGGAGGGAAGGAAGGAAGGGAGGGAGGGAGGGAGGGGGATTTGGCCAGGCAGTGGAGGGAGAGTGAAGTAGCCAGGGATTGAGGGAGGGGAGGGAAAGAAGAGGAAGGAAAGGAGGGAGGGGGATTTGGCCATGGAGGCAGTGGAGGGAGAGTGCAGTGGCCAGGGATTGAGGGAGGGGAGTGAAAGAAGAGGAAGGAAAGGAGGGAGGGGGATTTGGCCATGGAGGCAGTGGAGGGAGAGTGCAGTGGCCAGGGATTGAGGGAGGGGAGGGAAGGAAGGAGGTATAAAGAGGGCGAGGGAGGGAGGGAGGGAGGTAGGGAAGAAATTATAAAATCGAGTGAGGGAGGGAGGTGTGAGGGAGGAAAGGAATATGAGAGCGAGCGGGGGAGGAAGGAAAGGTGGAAGATGACTTTAGGGTGAGGTGGCCAGGGAGGGAAGGAAGGAAGGGTGAGGCAAACAAGGAATAATAATTTAAAAAAATTAAGGAAATGCGAGGGAGGAAATGAATATGAGGGAAATGACAGAGAGGAGGGGGAGGAGGAGGAGGTGGATGTGGAGGAGGAGGAGGAGGTGGTGGAGGGAAGTGGAGGAGGTGGAGGTGGAGGTGGTGGTGGCCGTCATTCTTCCATTGAAGTGAGTGAGGGCCAGCTGAGGCCAGTCTGCTGCCGCCCTAAAGCTGAGTGGCCCGCCCTCCTCTCCTCTCTGGGCGGGGCTGGCTGGCTGGAGGGCGGGAAGTGTTCGTGGGTGCTGAGTTTGTGAATGTTGTAGAAGGAGGGGACGAAGGGAGGGACGGAGGGAGGGTGGTAGGGGACGGAGGGAGGGTGGTAGTGACAGGTGGAGGGAAGGTGGTATTGACAAGGAAGGGTTCAGGATGGTACTGGTGGTAGTGGTAGTGATGTGTGGTAGTGATGTGTGGTAGTGATGTGTGGTAGTGACGTGTGGTAGTGATGTGTGGTAGTGATGTGTGGTAGTGATGTGTGGTTGTGACGTGTGGTAGTGATGTGTGGTTGTGACGTGTGGTAGTGATGTGTGGTAGTGACGTGTGGTAGTGATGTGTGGTAGTGACGTGTGGTAGTGATGTGTGGTAGTGACGGGTTGTAGTGACGTGTGGTAGTGATGTGTGGTAGTGACGTGTGGTAGTGACGTGTGGTAGTGACGTGTGGTAGTGACGTGTGGTAGTGATGTGTGGTAGTGATGTGTGGTAGTGACGTGTGGTAGTGATGTGTGGTAGTGACGGGTTGTAGTGACGTGTGGTAGTGACGTGTGGTAGTGATGTGTGGTAGTGACGTGTGGTAGTGACGTGTGGTAGTGACGTGTGGTAGTGATGTGTGGTAGTGATGTGTGGTAGTGATGTGTGGTAGTGACGTGTGGTAGTGACGTGTGATAGTGATGTGTGGTAGTGACGGGTTGTAGTGACGTGTGGTAGTGATGTGTGATAGTGATGTGTGGTAGTGATGTGTGGTAGTTGTTGTGTGGTAGTGACGGGTTGTGGATGGTAGTTTGGTTTGGTAGTGATATTAGTGACGATGGTGTGTGATAGTGAAAGGTAACGGGTAGTGCCGGTATTGTAGGTATAGTGACAGTAATGGGTGGAGGATGGTAGTGATAATGATAAATGAATGGTGATTGTGGCAGTAGTCGGTGGAATTGGTATAATATGATAATGTCGAAGCTAGTGCCAAGGGTATAGTGGATCTAGTGATAGTGATTGGTGGAAGAATGCCTCGTACAATAACAACAATATAACAACAACAACAACAACACAACAAAGTAATCAGAACAGGAAGCTTATGAAAAGAAACCTGGGCCACATTCGAGATAAGCAAACAACATTCATAATCTATCAGAATATTGTGGTGGCGCTTCTAAGTTGAATACACGACAAGAGACAGTCAGTAACAACACCTACAGAAAGCCTTGGAGTAAGACCAAATTCAGAGTGGATAAAGGGGGTATCACGAATTTGGATAAAGGGGGTGCGGTATCACACTATAGCACCGCGTATACGAGATGCTTATAGTGTAACAGGAACTCATGAACTGCACACTCCACAAAAAAAAAAAAAAAAAAAAAAAAAAAAAAAAACTCTGACCAAACCACGGTAATTGTATCATAGCCTAACTTTTTATGGTTTTAAATTAAGGTATGGTCTTGTTGGTAAAATGGAAGGCTACTGATTCCTCCTAAATATACCAGAAAACAGACACCCTCATTGGTACAGTACTGATATAGGGGATCTGTTTCGTGGCATTGTTTGAAGGAATGAATCAGTGACCTTCCAATTTATCAACAAAAGAATATCACCTTAATTAAACAGTGGTAATCGTCCCAATGTCCTCAATGTTTAGGTACGGTATAGTGAGTGTTTTTCCTTTTACATGATATCGTTTAGCATTGCTCTTTTCTACCTCTACAAAATTATAGGCTAACGTTGATTCTTTTCTTTATTTCCCTTCCCTATAATCCTCTTATCGACCCCTTCCTCTACCTCATTCCCTAAGTAATATTCCCTTAAGGACCCTGTGATCGTGTATGAAAATTGGAGGCTTCTGATTCCTCCTGACTATATGCCACGATACAAGCTCCTTCCATATAAATGTGTGTGTGTGTGTGTTTCGTGGCAATATTTGAAGGACTCATATATCTCCAATTTTCTGACTACATCACAGGGTCCCTTAACTTCATCCACGTGACCTACTACTACATTCTTCCCTTTACTCCCCTTTCCTGTGTCCATTACTTTGCCCTACATTCCCTTTCCTTTAACTCCATATACTCTACCCCTTTAACTTAGACACTACAACTCCCTTTAAGCCTGCCAGTCCCTTTACTCCACTAGCCCACTAGAAACTCCCTTTAACTCCCCCCTTTACCCTATAGCCTACTCCCTCCTTTAACTTTCTTCTCTTGTATTTCTCCTAACTCTTTTCCTGGCTAGTAGCAACCTTATATACGACCGTGCCTTGCATCTCATTGCTACATAACTCTCTCTCTCTCTCTCTCTCTCTCTCTCTCTCTCTCTCTCTCCTACATCTCATTTCTACACAATATACACTCCCTATATTCTCTCTCTCTCTCTCTCTCTCTCTCTCTCTCTCTCTCTCTCTCTCTCTCTCTCTCTCTCTACATCTCATTTCTACACAATAATTATACACTCCCTATTTTTTCTTTCCAGCAGCCTATTCTATTTCTCATTTCCTTACACACACACACACACACACACACACACACACACACACACACACACTTCCCTTTCCTTTGGCTCCGTCTGGTCGCAACAATAAAGACGATGTGAGTCACGTTCTTCCGCAGACCGTCGCCTCACAGCCTATGTTTATATAATGAAACTCTCTGCTTTACTAAATAGGCTTCTGCTATACCCATCTTTTATTATTATTACTATTTTCTATATAACATTTATCTGTGTATATATATTTAATAAAACTCTCTGCTTTGCTAAATAGGTTTCTGCTATACCCATCTTTTATTATTGCTACTACTTTGTATATAACATTTATCTGTGTATATATATTTAATGAAACTCTCTGCTTTGCTAAATAGGCTACTTTTATACTCATCTTTTCATACTATTTCTCTTTATTTACATTTATTTAAGTGTAATAGAACCTATGTTTTGCTAAATACTGCTACCCATTCTTTATTACTAATTATCTTTATATACATTTATTTAGCGGTCTTCCTTCTTCTACACATCTTTTCTTTATAGGCACCTTGTCTTAGCCTTCATTATCCCTTCCTTTCAGACTTCCTTCCTTCCTTCCTTCCCCTTTTCTTCTCATCACATACTCAGACTAGCCTATATTCCTTCTTTATTTTGTGGCAATTAAGTTTCAGCCTCTCCCTGTCTTCTTTGTACACCCTGCATGCTCTTCTCATATTTCTCTGGACAACTCCTCCCTTCCTCTCTTCGTCCCTGTTTTCCTGTCCTTGCTGTCTCCCTTCTTCCATGGATGTCTTCCCCTTGCTTATATTTTATTACCTTCCTTCCTTCCCTTCTACAACCATACAGTCAGTCAGTAAGTTCTCGGCTGTCTCCCTTCTTCCTTGCTTTCCCATCCCTGTCGCCGCCCTCGCTCTCTTCCCTCTTTCCCTGCTTCCTTCCGTCCTTCCTCTCCATTACTCTTGCCTCTCTCTCTCTCTCCGTTCTTGCCCGTCGTCCTCCCTGGCTGGTGGTGCCACATTGAATATTCAAGAGTCCGCAACACGGCTCCCACGACAACAAGGCTTATTAAACTCAACTCAACTTCTTCGTTATAGCTAGACTCTCACACTGACCACACCAAACACATTGATACTCTTTCTCGTTGCTAAGCAGGAGTTCTTTCTATTTCTTTATTTATTTTTGTTGTTGTTGTTGTCGTTGGAAAAATAGCCTTAAAAACGGACTGCTAAAAGGCCATTAAAGTAGATACCGACAACGTGTTAAGATGAAAATGGATGGCTCTGAAACCCTCCACACCTTGTTACTGGAAGCCAAAGTGTTAAACTGCTAAATTATACAGCTTCCAGAATGCAGACTTAAACGAACTGGTTCTGAAGCATGGAAAAGCATAGTTAAGGCATCATGTGGCTATTTAGGAACCAAGGAGTGGGGAGAGGTTATTTAGGAACCATGGAGTGAGGAGAGGTCTGTGAACTCTTTCTGAAAACACAATTCAAATACGAGTTATTAGCAAACCTGCATGGATTTAACAAACTCCAAGCCTCGAAGTGACACACACACACACACATACACACACACAATCGTCAGTGGTGCGTTAAACATTCTCTGGGTCAACTGACGCACAATGTAGCCTAAGTGGTCTGTATTAGATTTTTTTTTCTGTCTCTTGTAAAGTGATTCAGCCCCACGATGCTCAGCGTATAGTGCCTAGGCTAAAGTGCATTAAAGAAGTATAGCGTTCAGTATTTTCTATTTTTGCCTCCTTGCTGAAAACGAACACAAGAGTACGGTACGGTAAATATTTTGTTTTGTCTTTCTCCCTTAAAACTAACTAACCTAAGCTGTATATCTTAGCATGTGTTTTCTTTGCTACACATGAGCACAACAGCTATCCTACACCGGTATATATTATTTCCCTACACATAAAAAATTGGCACACGGGTTTTTCTTTCTTTCTTGCAAAACAAAGTCAACTTAGTTTTGCTCAACACACACGCAAATTCTGCACGAACTTTTAACACATTTTGTTTACAAGTTCCAGCCCTTTTCGCCTGGGTTTCAGAAGTTGCAGCCACCCCAACCAACAGCTGTGGACCTTTGTGAAAATAACCCTTCATTCTCCACCACCTTTTACCTCTACCAACCCTACATAGTTCCCCAACCCCTGGCACCCTCTACACCTCCTCATATGCCTAATTTCTACTGACATATAGAAAAGACTCATGTTTTACAGGACCAGAGAACTGAGTCGTGGTTCTCTTGTTCCAGCGATAACACTTCAGCCTCAACATCTTCCAAAATGGTTTCAACTCACATCCAACAGTAGCCTAGAGTAGGTAGGTTAAAGGGAGGACTGTAGTAGGTCACATGAATGAAGGGAATGATATAGAGGAAGGAAGGGGTCAAATGGATCTATACCTGTGGCGATCAAAGAGTTACAACATTATTAATAGAACGTGGACGGAATGTTGACAAATCCCAACATTTTATTCCCACTGGTAGACGGGTGTAGTGGACAGACCGACAGACAGACAGACAGACAGACAGGTAGCCGGTCCAAGAAGGTCTTAGGGACATACAAAAGGATAGGGTGACGTGTGGGGAGACAGGGGGACGGACAGGAGACAAGCGACCTAAACAGACGGAGTGACAGTCTGACGGCAGGCAGGAAGGATGCATAAGGAGGGAGGATGGTGGGGGGTTTGGTTGGTTTGGTTGGTTGGTGAAGGGGGAGGAGAGGGGAAGAATGTGATAAAGAGCCGGATGAAAGCCATAACGGAAAAAGGAATGCTATAATAAATCAATAAAGAACACAGCATGATAACCAACAATGTCACAGAGGAGAATTAAAAAAAAAAAAAATGGGGGGAGCGAGCATTAAGGAGATAAAAAGCCTGATAGGATAATAAAAAAAAAAAAAAAATGAGATGATACTGGATGGAAAAACCCAAAAGGATATACGGAAGAAAAGGAAAAATAGGGAGCCAGGAAAATACTAGCTACAGGGTGTCTCATAAGTCTGGAACTATGAGGCAAATTGAAATAAAATTAATGTCTTGAATTACTAACTATACTCTGAGGCTTCAATTCAGTTTTTATGGAACGTTGTGTAGAGATTTAAATAGATTACGAAGATATAAACAGAGATAAGAGATTACGAAGATATAAACAGATAGAATCCCAATGTGAAGAAAAGATAATTATTATATAACACGATTGTGGCAAAACATATGATAACAACACAAAAAAGAAAAAAAAGAAAAGAATATAACTTCATCCATAATATAATACCAATATGATTAAAATATACAAAGGCCAGAGCATAAAAATAAAACTCAACCTTAATGAAATAAAAATCACATCACATCACAAACCAGAAAGCCAGCCAGTGAGTGATATAAAACAAGAGAACTATCATCGTCATTGTAATTTAAAACAAAGAACAAGAAAAACGCCAACTAAAACATGAAATAAAAAAAAAGCGCGGGAAAAAAGCGCGGGAACACAAAAAGCGCGGGAACAGTCTGCTGGATGATGACGACGACACACGCGATGACAAGACAAAATTAATTAATCCCCCAACGCCTACAAAAACCCGCGTAACTGCCCCATGATCGTGATGAACTGCTTCCGGACTCCCACCAAGACAAGAAAGACAACGATTAGAGTAGAGTAGAGTAGAGTAAAGTAGAGTAGAGTAGAGTATAGAAGAGTAGAGTAGAGTAGAGTATAGTATAGAGTAGAGTAGAGTAAAGTAGAGTATAGAGTAGAGTAGAGTAAAGTAGAGTATAGAGTAGAGTAGAGTATAGAGTTGAGTAGAGTTGAGTAGAGTAGAGAGTATAGAAGAGTAGAGTAGAGTATAGAGTTGAGTAGAGTAGAGTATAGAGTAGAGTAGAGTAGAGTATAGTAAAGTAGAGTAGAGTAGAGTACAGAGTAGAGTATAGAGTAGAGTAGAGTATAGAGTAGAGTAGAACAAGACCAATAGAATACCCTCTAGTCTATTGGTGTTGGAGTAGAGTATAGAGGGCGGGAAGGTTCACGGGAGAAGAAGCATGTAGGATACTCTGTCTTATATTAATTAAGGTGGTAATAATTCTTTTTTTGGTATATTGGAGGGCGTTGATTCCTCCAATTAAGGTGGTATATAATTCTATTTTGCTACATTGGAGTGTCTTGCTTCCTCCAAAGTATGCTAGGAAACAGGACAAGAAGAGCAAAAATAATGGTGTTCTTTCTGTTGCTTGGAATAGTTTGGAGGATTCAGTTGCTCCATAATTACCAACACAAAACTTCCCCTTTAAGCTATAGACACGATGTTATATGTACAAGATCTGCTAAAATAATACACGCTAGCCATCTCAAGTACATTTCTATTATCTATATATGCGTTAAGGGGGTGCAGGAAATAGGGGGACAGGTTTGGGGGGGAGGGGGTTTAGGGGGGTCGGGGGGTGCGGGAGTAGGGGTGACAGGCTGGGAGGGGGGGGGGGGGGAGGTTAGGGAGGTGCGGGAATAGGGGACAGGCTTTCTACCCACCCCAAGCCTGTCGTCCCCCTATTCCCGCATCCCCCAAACCCCCCCAAGCCTGTCCCCCTATTCCCGCACCCCCCAAGTCTGTCCCCCTATTCCCGCACCCCCCGCACCCCCCCAAGCCTGTCCCCCTATTCCCGCACCCCCTTAAATCCTATTCTATCGTCTGGTGTTGGTCTTCTGGTCCTATTAATTAAGTGGACTGGCGTTGGTTTGAGTACGTTATTGAAGACTATAAATTTATATAGGGGACACACACAGGGGGAATTACAGAGGGCCGGAAATTGTATTCTTTAGGGGAGAAACGTGGCTGGCTCTCTGGGGGTCCCGGAAATGATACACGAGATGTCTAATTGAAGATTTGTAGATGGGAGGGAGGGCGGTGGTGTCTGTGTGTGTGTGTGTGTGTGTGACGGTGGTGATAGTGTGTGTGTGTGTGTGTGTGTGTGTGTGTGTGTGTGTGTGTGTGTGTGTGTGTGTGAAGGTGGTGTCAGTGTGTGTGTGTGTGTTTGTGACGGTGGTGTCAGTGTGTGTGTGTGACGGTGGTGATAGTGTGTGTGTGTGTGTGACGGTGGTGGTAGTGTGTGTGTGTGTGTGTGTGTGTGTGTGTGTGTGTGTGTGTGTGTGTGTGTGTGTGTGTGTGTGTGTGTGTGTGTGTTTGTGTGTGTGTGACGGTTGTGTCAGTGTGTATGTGTGACGGTGGTGATAGTGTGTGTGTGTGTGTGTGTGTGTGTGTGTGTGTGTGTGTGTGTGTATAAACCCCCCAACTCACAAGGATAAAACGTGAAAGCACACACACACACACACACACAGATGGAAGATACAGCAGCCTATATATAGCTTGAGGTGATATAAACTGGTAGACCATCGAGGGGGTCAAGCGGTACGATACACACACACACACACACACATACACACACACACACACACACACACACACACACACACAGAGCAAATCACACAACTTGACATAAATGATATATAGCTTACCGGTGCATAATAATTACACACTATTATTTTCGTCCCCACACCTGTCTCAATACATCACACACCTGTAACACACGTGACCGGAAGGAGGGAGGGAGGAAGGTAAGGTAGTAGATATAGGGTACAGATGGAGTTATATTACCTCAAACTGAAACATATATAACCCTTCATCTTTTTCATACGTATTTATATATATTTATTCTTTACACGTTTTAGTCCTCCATCATTACTTTTTCTATTGACTAACTGGAGGCTACTGGTTCCTCCAAAAAAAAAAAACCTCTACATGATTTATATTTTGCCTTCATATTCCCAGTGGCACTAATAAATGTACACATAATCATACATACATACATACATACATACATACAGACAGACAGACAGACATACACAGACACAGTGGCACTAAATGTACACATATTCATACATACAGACAGACAGACAGACAGACATACACAGACATACACAGGTTAAACTATAGATGAATCAGATAAAATCAATAGAGTGACTGAGGTAGGGAGACAGAGGGTGGACCGTCTCCCCTGCGGCTACAATACTCTTAGTCTGAAAGGTAAACACAGAGGGGGAGTTATTGAGACAGACACACACACACACACAACACACACACACACACACACACACACACACACACACACACACACACACACACACATACATAGGCCTATATACACACACACACACATATATTCGTCTACATTTATCTATGCTACATTATATATAAAAAAATAATAATAATGTATTAACTTGATTATCCTACACTCAGAATAAGAGTAGCCTGGTATGAGAATGAAAATAAATACGTGTAGCCTAGTTTGAACATGAATAGAGAGAAGATGAGAGTGAGAATGAAGGTGAAGAGGGATTAGAAGATGAGTATGAGAATGAAGAGGTAGGAGATGAGTATGAGAATGAAGAGGGAGGAGAAGATGAGTATGAGAATGAAGAGGGAGAAGAAGATGAGTATGAGAATGAAGAGGAAAAAGATGAGTATACTGATGATGAAGGTGAAGAGGGAGGTAAAGATGAGTGCAGGCTATACTGATAATGAAGGTGAAGATGAGTTAGTATACATATGATGAAGGTGAAGATGAGTTAGCATACATATGATGAAGGTGAGTACAATAATTAGAGCCTAGTGACTGGTACAGGTGTGACTCCAGGCGAGGCGGGGACAAGTGAGCGACGGAGCTTACCAGTTAATTAATTGTCCGCTAATTATATGTCTCTTGTGTGTGTGTGTGTGTGTGTGTGTGTGTGTGTGTGTGAGAGAGAGAGAGAGAGAGAGAGAGAGAGAGAGAGAGAGAGAGAGAGAGAGAGAGAGAGAGAGAGAGAGAGAGAGAGAGAGAGAGAGAGAGAGAGAGAGAGAGAGAGAGAGTGTGTGTGTAGAGAGAGAGAGATAGTATGTGTGTGTGTGTGTGTGTAGAGAGAGAGAGAGAGAGAGAGAGAGAGAGAGAGAGAGAGAGAGAGAGAGAGAGAGAGAGAGAGAGAGAGAGAGAGAGAGAGGAAACTGTTGCCATAGTAACGAGAAGGGTTGGTGAAGCTGGTGGTATAAAAGTGTAATATGATACCGTCTCTGTTCTCGTTATGCTTGTCGGAAATACAAGCAAAATTTTCATACATAAATGGTAAACAAAAACCTATACACAACTAATAGTAAGAATATATAAGCTTAATTAAATACATAGATGCATAGCTTGTATACATAGAAGAACAAATGAACACCTATCACACATAAACATAGATAGATAAGATACATATGCATACATAGATTAATACATTCTAGGCTAGAGCTACATACACATATAGGATACATACATAATATACACAAATTAATACATACATCTCTTACACAATCTAGCTACATACACACATAGGATACATACATATTATACACAAATAAATACATACACACATAGGATACATACATATTATACACATATAAATACATACACACATAGGATACATACATATTATACACATATAAATACATACACACATAGGATACATACATATTATACACAAATAAATACATACACACATAGGATACATACATATTATACACAAATAAATACATGCACACACAGGATACATACATATTATACACAAATAAATACATACGTCTCTTACACAAAATTATATCAACAAGAACCGAAATATATTCTTCTGAGCATCTAACAAGTGAGGAAGTGAAGAGGAGGGGAAGATATAGGGGAGTACAGGAAGAGGAAGAAAAAAATAGTTTATAGAGAGGGGAGTAGAGGAGTGGAAACTGCTTGCATGGCGGTCATTAGTACACGGACTCTCTTTCATGATGCACAACCCCTCTCACTCTCTCTCTCTCTCTCACACACACGTACACATACACATACTCTCTCTCTCTCTCTCTCTCTCTCTCTCTCTCTCTCTCTCTCTCTCTCTCTCTCTCTCTCTATGTCTATCTATCTATCTATCTATCTCTCTCTCTCTCTCTCTCTCTCTCTCTCTCTCTCTCTCTCTCTCTCTCTCTCTCTCTCTCTCTCTCTCTCTCCTCATACACCGTTTCTATCATTTTCTGTGTGTGTGGTTTTTTTTTTTCATTGCACCCTCTCTCTTTTCCTTGTTTGCCTACTTGCTCGTTTCCTTGCCTGCCTGCCTGCCTGCCTGCCTGCCTGCCTTTCATCCTGCCTGACCCTCTACTTTGATATCAACCCGTCACCTGTCAATTAAATATTTCTGCCTACTTTTACACGAAATTTCTGCCTACTTTTACACGAAATTGCCTGCCTCCTTTGCTTGCCTATACATGCCTTCTTGCTTGTGTGCCTTCTAATAATTGTCTGCTTACTTCCCTGCCTACCTACCTACCTGCTAGATGCCTGCCTGCCTGCTCACCTGGCTTCGCGTATTCTTGCCTACATCTGAGTTTATCTGCTGTCATGTGTGTTCAAAGTCTATGTCTGCCTCCCTGCTTACCTACCTACTCCCTGCTTGTGCTTACTGGCTTACAAAACAGATATGTTTATTATTGTGTGTCTTCTTGTCTGCCTCCCTGCCTGCTTACCTACCTACTCCCTGCTTGTGCTTGCTTGCTTACAAAACAGATATTATTATTATTGTGTGTCTTCTTGTCTGCCTCCCTGCCTGCCTGCCTGCCTGCCTGATCATCTGCTAACCCGTCTGCTAACCCGATACAATATAAGCAGGTGCAGCAGCAGTGGGAGGACCAGACTGCTGAACGAGCTGACGGAATGAGCAGCAGTACAAGTATCTGCTGTCATGCTCTGCTGCCCCAGTCCCTTTCCCTACTACTACTACTTATACTACTCACTCCCTTCACCTTCCTTTCTCCACGTTACCATGCCTCTGCTTTTTCCTCCATCTGTTTATTGTTTTGCTTGTGTAATCCTCATAGAAATGCCCCTCTCTTTCTTTATATTTTCCATCGTTCTAAACTATCTTGAATTTTCCATTCCTATATAATTTTATCTTATACTTTTAACTTCCATTCACCATATCATTTTTACTATATGATTCTTTACTTTTCAGTCTATTGTTATTTACTGCCCTCCTGCCCTTCCCTCTAATTATACCGTATTCCATTCATCATAACTGTGTGTGTGTGTGTGTGTGTGTGTGTGTGTGTGTGTGTGTGTGTGTGTGTGTGTGTAACAAAACCAATATTAGTCCATGACAGGTGGCTCATTGTTGCGTCATCTGTTCACACAACTCTCCATTCACCATCTAAAACACACACACACACACACACACACACACACACACACACACACACACACACACACACACACACACACACACACACACACGAGGTCAGGGGGTGATTGGACCAGTGAGAGGCGACCCGTGACAAACGTGACTTGTTTCTCATTCACTCACGTTATTAGACTCACGAAAACGTTTACACACTGTCTCACAAAACCTGGGGCATTCTCAGACCATCTTAAATTTTCTCTCTTATCATCACCAATATCCCATTTCTCTTTTCCTTCCTTTATTACTTTCAAGTTTGGTAATAACATCCCCTCTTCATAACCATTATCAACCTCTTATTACTACTCATTACTCTCAACACTTGCCCATCGCCTTTCCCATCACCTCATCACCTCTCATCTTCCCTCCTTCTTATTACTCTCATCATCACTTAATCATCTCACCTCTCCATCATCACCTAACCTCTTTATCACCCACCATCACCTCATCACCTTCCATCTTCCCTCCTTCTTATTACTCTCATCATCACTTAATCATCTCACCTCTCCATCATCACCTCATCACCTTCCATCTTCACTCCTTCTTATTACTCTCATCATCACTTAATCATCTCACCTCTCCATCATCACCTAACCTCTTTATCACCCACCATCTCCCCCTCATCACCTTCCATCTTCCCTCCTTCTTATTACTCTCATTATTACTTATCATCTCACCTCTCCATCATCACCTCATCACCTTCCATCTTCCCTCCTTCTTATTACTCTCATCATCACTTAATCATCTCACCTCTCCATCATCACCTAACCTCTTTATCACTCACCATCACCTCATCACCTTCCATCTTCCCTCCTTATTACTCTCATCATCACTTAATCATCTCACCTCTCCATCATCACCTCACCTCTTTATCACCCACCCTCTCCCCCTCATCACCTCTTACTCATTACTTTCATTACCTATCATCGCATCTCCTTTAAATCTCTCTCTCTCTCCTCTTCCTCCTTCTTTTATCGCTCTTCCTCCTCCTCTTATCACCTCTCACCCTAGTTTATAATCCTCTCCGCCTCTCGTTCCCTTCCACTCTTCACTTTTACTCCTCTTTAAGGGAGCGAGAGATAGGGAGAAGAGAAGGAAAAAAAAAAGAAAGGAGAGATAGGGAGAAGAGGAGGAAAAAAAGAAAGGAAAGACTCTAAACAAATGAAAGGGGAAGGACAGGAAGAAGGCAAGGGAGAGGTGGAGAGAGAGGAAAAGGTGAAAATGGACCGAGAGGGTGAGGTGAAGGAGAGGGGAGAGACGGAGAGGGAGGAGAGGAGCAGATCACGGAATGAGGGTGGGGTGAAGGGGATGAGAGTGGGAAGGAATGAGGGTGGGGTGAGGGGGATGAGAGTGGGAACGAATGAGGGTGGGGTGAGGGGGATGAGAGTGGGGACAAATGAGGGTAGGGTGAGGGGGATAAGAGTGGGGACAAATGAGTATGTATGGGGTGGGAGGGATGAGAGTGGGGACAAATGAGTATGGGGTGGGAGGGAGGGATGAGAGTGGGGACGAATGAGGGCGTGGTAAGGGGAACGAATGAGGGTAGGATGAGGGACTGAGAGGAGCAATAGAGACTGACTGACTGACTGACTGACTTACCTACATAGACTACTCCAACCCACCCAGCTTCCAGAAAGTCAAGGGAAAACAGCCATGCATAATATGAACCACCAGCTTTCTCCAACCTGCCTGACCTACCAACCTACCTTCTGACCTGTCTCACCACCACCTGCTGACCTAACTCTCGACCTACCTTGTTACCTGTCCATCTAATGACCTGTCTTCTGGTCTACGGTGTATAACTGCCTACCTGCTTCCTGTTCTATACCTACCTGCTGACCTTAGCCTACTTACCTACCTATACCTACCTACTGACCCAGTCCCCAATCATACATACCTATACCTACTGACTTAACTTCCACATGCACCTTACCAACCTACCTACCTACTTACCTAACCAAACTCTCACCCAACCAACCAACCATCCAACCAACCAACCACCCAACCAACCAACCACCCACCCAACCAGCCAACCAACCAACCACCCAACCAACCAACTACCCACCCAACCAACCAACTAACCAACCAACCAACCAACCAACCAACCAACCAACCAACCAGCCACCAAACCAACCAACCAACCAACCAACAACGGCACCTGCTGATCAAAATTCAGTTCAGTGACGACATTCCAGCACTCGTCACACCACACACTCTGTTCGTCTGACTGTTTATCTTCCCTCTCCCTGCCAGCCTCTGTTTTCATTCCTGTCACGTCATCAACAACAACAACATCATCATCATCTTCTTCTTCTTCTTCCATGCTCACTCACCCTGCCTGTCTGTCGTCATTCTCCCCTGCCACACATGCATACCGGTACTGTTTTATTTTATTTTTTTGACCCCTGCCACGCCCTCCTCTAGCTGCCATGCCACTCTGCTACCTTCCCTGCCCATGCACCCTGTTATCTCTATTTTGTTTTCTCACTACCAGATTGAGAGAGAGAGAGAGAGAGAGAGAGAGAGAGAGAGAGAGAGAGAGAGAGAGAGAGAGAGAGAGAGAGAGAGAGAGAGAACTTAAAGAAAAGGGGGATGTAAACCGAAGGAACTGAATGCAAAATAACGTCTGGAATAACAAGAGGGAGAGAGAGAGAGAGAGACAGACAGACAGAGAGAGACAGAGTGAAAGCAACAGCAATAAAGAAAGATCAGGCAAGTCATGCAGGCAGAAGCAAGACTGGATGAGCAATATGCGAGGAGGAGGAGGAGGAGGAGCTTGAAGAGGAAGAGGAACTGGTAGGGAAGGATGTAAAGTTAGAATAGGAAGAGAAGGATGGAGGAAGATGAGGAAAAGGGGAAAGAAAAGGAAGTAGGAAAGGAAATGCTGAGTTAGAAGAGGAGAAAAGGTAAGAAGGATGAAGAAATGATATGGAGGATAGGAATGAGGAAGAATAAGAATAAGAAGAGAGGTAGGAGGAAAAAGAAGAACAATAAGAGAGATAGGTAGGAGGAGAAAAAGGAGAAGAAAGGTAGGAGGAGGAGGAGTAGAAAAAAGAAGAAGATAGGTAGGAGGAGAAGGAAGAATAAGAATAAGAAGCGAGGTATAGGAGATGAAAGAATAAGGATAAGAGAGAGAGGTAGAAGGAGGAGAAGAAAGAAGAGAGGTTGGAGGAGGAGGAGAGAGAAAAAAGAAGAGGTAGGAGGAGGAGGAGAGAGAAGAAAGAAGAAGAAAGGTAGGAGGAGGAGGAAGAGAAAGAATAAGAAAAAGAGAGGTAGGAGGAGGAGGAGGAGGAGAAAAAAGAAGAAGAAAGGTAGGAGGAGGAGGAGGAGGAGGAGGAGAGAGAAGAAAGGAGAGGAGGCAGAAGAGGAGAAAGAAGAAGAGGTAGGAGGAGGAGAGAGAAGAAAGAAGAGGAGGAACGGCTCATGGAGAGTATTTAATCTTTCCAGGAGAGAGAAAAGAACCCCCGAGATTAATTCCATTCCAGTTCAGCCCTTAAAAAAAAGTAAGTATAAAAATGGACACAACAATATTCTCTTTTTCTCTTAACTTTTTTTTTTTTTTTTTTCTGGAATGGACTAAGCTCTGAGTAGGCTCCAAGAATTCTATGTATGCTATGTAGACCCTTGGATAATATTTTTCACCAGACTATTAGGCCTATATGCTACACTAACACTACTTCAATAAAGATCTATAGTCTATATTATACATTATCCACTCTTTAATACTTCTTGGCTATCTCTTGTTGATAAAATTATAGACAAGGGTATTCCTCCAAACTGCACCACGAAACAGACTAGTAGCCTACCTCAGTATAAGAGTAGGCTATATAATGGACCTTTTTAGTAGCATAGGGCCTAGTCTAGTTTGGGAGGAATTGGTAGCCCTCCATTCTACCCAAAACAGAAGAAGCCCTTTTAGGTGGTAATTCTTTTTTGGTACATTGGAGTGCCTTGATTCCTCCAAAGTATGCTAGGAAACAGGACCAGATGAACAAAATTAATGGTGTTCTGTTGCTTGGTATAGTTTGGAGGAATCAGTTACTCCAGATTTATCAAAACAAAATTCCCCCCTTAAGTGACCCTGTGATCGTCGTGTATGAAAAATTAAAAGCTTCTGATTCCTCCTGACCATGCCACGAAACAACCTCATTCAATATCCAAAGGTGTGTGTGTTTCGTGACAATTGAAGGCTTCTGATTCCTCCTGACCATGCACGAAACAAGCTCATTCAATATAGGTGTGTGTGTGTGTGTTGTGTTTTCATGGCAATATTGAAGGACTCATTTATGTCCAATTTTCTGACTTAAATAAATAACCAACCAATCGTAAACAGGAATTTCTCATGTGTTTACCAAAAAAATCTATTCACGGTTCACAAATCAAAAGATGCGGTGACTATATAGTAGACTTATAATTCCATCTATAGGCTTACTACTACGGGGGCTCGTCGGTCGTCCAGGAGGCTAAGAAGAGTGGCATTTAGGTCATAATAGGATCAGAATGGTAGCAGAGGATCGTAGGTACTCGGGACAGATAGGCCTATAATGGATTAAGTTGGAATGTCTCTTGGTCTTACATGGATTCTAGAACTACTGCTTTACTCATCTCGTACTGAATAAATACCACAAATATAATTATAATAACTATGGAAAAAAAAAAAGATCGAAATAAACCCACACAAGAACAACTATAACATTTATTACAATTATTATTATCATTATTATTATTACTATTATTATTATCATTGTTATTATTACTATTATTATTATCATATATTTATTATTACTATTATCATTATTATTATTACTATTATTATTATCATTATTATTATTACTATTATTACTATTATTAGAGAGGTAAATATTAACAGCAACATGAAATAAGTAGCGGTAATGTATACAAATATGCAAATAGTGTCGTAAATAAAATCACATAAGGAAATAGGTTACATGGTAAAGATTAATTCGGTTGGATGGGTCATTAAACAGGCCCCATCTGACCCAATTTCGGTTCAGAACGGGGAACATTTGACATTATTACGCGAATCCTTAATCCCTCCCTTCAGCCTTCCCTCACTGAGCTAATACCCTCATCCCTCATCATCCCAGTCCTGCTCGTGAGGTGCATCCCAATCCCACATACTTATAGAATGCTGGTTTGGTCGTGAGGGTCGTCGTGGTGGGTCGTTGTGGTGGTGGTCGTGAAGGGTCGTTGTGGTGGTGGTAGTGAAGGGTGGTATAGTGTGGTGGGTGGTGGTACTAAAGTGTGGTGTCTTGGTGTCGTGGTGGTGAAGGATGGTGATGGTCGTTAAGGTTGGTGGTAATGGTGGTGGTCGTGATGGTATGGTGGTCGTTTGTTGGTCGTGGTAGTAAAGGGTGGTGGTGGTGATTGCGAATAGTGATAGTGTCGTGGTAGTGAAGGTTGGTGGTGGTGATGGTGGTGGTCGTGAAGGGGAGATGGCGATTGTGTGGTTGTGGTGGTGATAGTGTCGTGGTAGTGAAGGTGGTGGTGATAGTGTCGTGGTAGTGAAGGGTGGTGGTGGTGGTGATGGTGGTGGATGATAGTGTCGTGGTAGTGAAGGTTGGTGGTAGTGGTGGTGGCGGTCGTGAATGATGGGGATGGTGTGGTGGTGGTGATAGTGTCGTGGTAGTGAAGGGTGGTGGTGGTGATGGTGGCGGTCGTGAATGATGGGGGATGGTGTGGTGGTGGTGATAGTGTCGTGGTAGTGAAGGGTGATGGTGGTGGTGATGGTGGCGGTCGTGAATGATGGGGATGGTATGGTAGTTGTGGTCGTGAGGGATGATGGTGTGGGTAGAGGGGACGGAGGAACTTCACTAGCTTTAATTAAAATCATATATCACACACACATACACACACACACGGGTACACACACACACACACACATACACTTGCACATAGGCTAATAACTGAAGTACATGCACACTCACGTACAGTACAAACACACAGGCAAACAAAAGGAAAAGAACACACACACACACAAATCCGTACACGAGAACATGGCAAGAGTAGAAGAGCATTTTTAATATGGTGGTCACGCGCGATTCTCCTCACTGGCTCCCGCATGCGTTGGAGGAGGGAGGTGGGGGTGATTGGGGTGGTGTGGGGAAGGAGGGGGAAGGCACATGTGGGAGAATGGGAGGTAGAGAGTGAGTGGTGTTGTGGAAAAGGGAGGTGGAAGATAGAGTTGGAAAAATGGAATGGAGAGGTGAGAACAGTGGTAGGTAGTGGCAGGTATATAGTATTGGTGTGGGAAGTGAGGGGAAACTCGTATAGGTAAAAGGGAGGGAGATGGAATGGGAGTGGGAAAAGGAGGAGTTGGGGAACATGGAGGCCGTGCATGGGAGGGATGTGGTGGAGGTGTGGGGTGAGTGTGATGAGTGGTGTGGGCTGAATGCACTGTGGGGTAAGAAGAAAGAAGAAAATAGATTGGGGAAATTCTAGATAAAGAGAAGAAGAGCGGGAAGAGGTAATGAGAGGACGGAGAATGAGAATTGATGAGAAGGAGGATAATGCGTGGAAAATGGGAAGAGGAGGAGGGAGGAGGAGGAAAGAAAGGGTTGGAAAATAAAGAGGAGAGGGAGAAAGGATGGAAAGGAAGGATGGGAAGAAAATGTAAAAGATATGAGAGAGAGAGAGAGAGAGGAGAGAGAGGAGAGAGAGAGAGAGAGAGAGAGAAGTGAGAAGAAGGAGGGAAGAGGAGGGACGCGTCAGTCAATCAGCTTAAGGCAAAAACCCAGAGAACAATGGGGAAAGAGAGGAGAGGAGAAGAAAAGAGAGGAAGAACAAAAGAGGGATAGAAGGAGAGAATAGAAGAAAAGCGATGTGGGGGGAAGAGAGGAGAATAAATAATAGAAGAGGAAGAATCAGATCGAACAGAGAGAAAGAGGAGTAATTTAGGAATAAGAAAGGAAAGGATAATCAGAGGGAATGGAAAGGATGAGAAGAAATAGTAAGAAACGCAGAATAACTAACAAAGGGAGAACAAGGAAATATGAGAAAGAAGGACCATAATAAAACAGAGAAAAATATCGGAACGAGAGGAATACGAAAGAGGGAAGGAAACAAAGGAGAGAGAGAGAGAGAGAGAGAGAGAGAGAGAGAGAGAGAGAGAGAGAGAGAGAATCAGAAAATATTACACGTGGAGAAGAGATGGAAGAGATCAGAAAAATATTACACGTGGAGAAGGGATGAAAGAGCAAATTAGAGAGAAAGTAGAGAAAGAGAGCGAGAGAAAGGATAGAGAAAGTCAGAGAGAACGAAAAATGAGAGAAATTACGGGAATCAATGGAAGAAGAAGAGAGGGAAGGAGAGGAAGAAGAGGGGGGAAGAGAGGGAAGAGGACAAAAAGGTGATTAAAGAGTAAAAACGGGAGAGATTAAAAAGGAGACGAAAGGAGAAATAAAGACGAAACAAAGATTAGGGATAAATAAGAGATAAGGAAAGACAGAGGAAGGGGAAATGGAGAAAGGAAGAAAATGGATAACGAATAAGTGAGAAAGACCGAATTAAGACAGAAGAGGTAAACAGGGATAAGGGAGGGATAAATGAAGAGGAAAGTGAGAGAAAAGAGGGATGCGAATAAGTGTGAGAAAGATAAAAATATACAGAGAGGGGAGATAAAGAGGAGAAACGAGAAGGATAAATGGAGAAGAGAGAGGAGAGGAGACGAGAAGGATAAATGGAGAAGAGACGAGAGGAGACGAGAAGGAATTAATTAATGGAGAAGAGAGAGGAGAGAGAGACGAGAAGGATAATTAATTGGAGAAGAGAGACGAGAAGGATAAATGGAGAAGAGAGGAGAGAGAGACGAGAAGGATATAGGGAGAAAAGAGATAAATGGAGAAGAGAGGAGAGGACGAGAAGGATAATCGGAGACGAGAGGAGACGAGAAGGTAATTGGAGAAGAGAGACGAGAAGGATAAATGGGGAAGAGAGAGGGGAGAGAAGATAAGGATAATTGGAGAAGAGCGACGAGAAGGATAAATGGAAAAGAGAGGGGGAGAGGAGAGAGAAAGAAGACAGGGTAAAGAAGTTTAATAGTGCTGTGTGACTGACGTAATGAAGGCACACACACACACACACACACACCACACACACACACTATAACATTACACAAACAAACCTTCCCTTTCTTATCCACCCTAGATGATGGGGGTCTCTGATTCCTGTATAGCCTAATTGGAGTCTACTTTCTCCACCGAATTCTCCTAAGAAACAATAACAGTAGCCTAGTGGTGCCTTGGTTCAGCCTAGGTATACGAATTATGTACTTTGTGTTCGAGCCCAGTCTGAAGTAGCCTAATCAGAAGGCTCCAACGCCCCTAAGAAATCATATTATATCCCCTAAATTTAGCCTCGTAACATGATAATATAAACAGAGGGACACAATTAGGATGATGCCCACTTTTTACTTTACCCCAGCCTAATATACTGACCCCCCTTTTCTACTCTACTCTACTCTATCCAATTTGACATTAATAAATTTCACTTTGTGTTGTGCGGGCTGTTTCTTGCCTCATCTAATCTAATTGAGCCTTATCTAATCTTATCGTACCTAAATATCTTAAGGAGAAATCATAATAATCATCCCCATGACATACCGTAGCCTAACTATTTACAATCTCCTTTCATTTTTACCTACCTAATCCTATTCTAGCCTACTCTTAACTTATTCTACTTAAGGTGGTAATTCTTTTTTGGTACATTGAGTGCCTTGATTCCTCCAAAGTATGCTAGGAAACAGGACCAAAAGAGCAAAAATAATAGTGTTCTGTTGCTTGGAATAGTTTGGAGGATTCAGTTGCTCCTGATTTACCAACACAAAACTTCCCCCCTTAATACACCAGCGCCAAATATGATAGGCCTAGGCTACCCTTTACACTTTAATCTGACTGTAACTATTCTAATATACCGGACCGTAAATTAACAACACAGAAAAACACTCTAGAAAAATAACATAATATCTATCCCAGTCTAAGCTAACCTAACCTAACTCAGAAATAACACGTTCATAATATCTATCCCAGTCTAACCTAACCTAACCTAACGTAACACACAGGGAACCCTTTTCTTAGTTAACCCCTAACACAGCCATATAGAGACAGACCTCTTTCCCATACAGACCTTCCCCCTTGTTATTATACACTGCTGGGATGAATAACACATTGTTTTCAATCTTGATGCCCCCTATTGTTTTTCATTCCGAGGGATGAATAATGGATCTCCCATTTATTAGGCCGCTGTATTGTCAGGAGTAAATATCATATAGGCCTACCCTCATTTGTCATACGCTGATGCAATAAAAATTTGATCATTTATCCTGCTTAATTAAATCTTTTTAATTGCTGGCTTCTGTGTCATTTTTTTCTTATTATAAATTACGAAGCAGTGTTCAATTTTGTTTTACCTTTCAGCGTATTTCAACTTGTTTATTGTTTACAAACCGAATTTTTGCTTTAATTTATATAAATATACTGTATATGGATGGGTGTAGGCTAGGCGTGGTGTGTGTGTGTGAATGTCTGGTGATGAGGATGGGTGTAGGCTAGGCGTGGTGTGTGTGTGTGTGGATGTCTGGTGATGAGGATGGGTGTAGGCTAGGCGTGGTGTGTGTGTGTGTGTGTGGTGATGAGGATGGGTGTAGGCTAGGCGTGGTGTGTGTGTGGTGGGTGTGGATGTCTGGTGATGAGGATGGGTGTAGGCTAGGCGTGGTGTGTGTGTGTGTGTGGTGATGAGGATGGGTGTAGGCTAGGCTAGGCGTGGTGTGTGTGTGTGTGTGGATGTCTGGTGATGAGGATGGGTGTAGGCTAGGCTAGGCGTGGTGTGTGTGTGGGTGTGGATGTCTGGTGATGAGGATGGGTGTAGGCTAGGCTAGGCGTGGTGTGTGTGTGGGGTGATGAGGATGGGATATTTAAGGGATTAACTACAGGGTGCGGGTGAACCACAAAGTGTACCATTGACTGGGTCCCCCTTCACACAGTCTGCCCTTGATCCCCTTAGTGCCCTGTCTCCCCTTAAGGGTCCATATGGGGGGGAGGGGGGGAGGGGGTTGGTATGCCTAGGGTGGTGAGGAAGGGAGGGGTGTAATAAGGGTAGATGGGTGATATGGTGGTGGTGTTTAGGGGGAGAGTGGGGGTTGTCTGGGGGGTGGAGAAATGGGGGTGTAAGGGTAGACAGGGATAAAATGATGGGGAGGGGTTGCCTGGGGGGGCTGGAGGAATGGGGGTGCAATGGTAGATGGGGGATAAGATGATAGGAGAGGGTTAGGGACACTGAACCGATGGGGAAATAAAGCAGTGTAGGAATTAGGGTATGGTATAATGGAGGTAATGTATGGAGGAGGGAGAGGGGAATGTATATAGGGGTGTTGAGATGATGGTAGGGTATAAGAGGAGTCAAGAGGTGGTGGTGAGGGGAGGGGAGAAAGATAGGGGTGTGGGGTAGAGAAGGGAGAGAAAAGGGTTAGAGTTTGTGGGGAGAGAACAAGAGATAATAATGTTGAAGAAAAGTAGCCTAGTCAAGTTGAGTTGGGAAGGGATACAGTGAAGGCTACAGTGAAACTAGGCTATGTAAACCATTTCCTTCTCTTTATATCCTTGATTAAATACATACAAAGTGATAGAAAATGGGTACAAAAGAGTGGGAGGAGTTGAGGATCGAAGGTCGAGTGTCTGTGGGAGAGGAAAGAAGTGAGCGAGTGAGGGAGGGCGTGAGAGGGGAGCAGGAGAAGTGAGAGAGAGACTGAGGAATGTTATGCAGGGAGGGTATCTTGTGGGATTGAGAATTCTGAGAGAATGCGGGAGGAAGACGGGGAGGAAATCAAGTAGAGAGAGAGAGAGAGAGAGAGAGAGAGAGAGAGAGAGAGAGAGAGAAGACGGGGAGGATTTCAAGTAGAGAGAGAGAGAGAGAGAGAGAGAGAGAGAGAGAGAGAGAGAGAGAGAGAGAGAGAGAGAGAGAGAGAGGACGGGGAGGAAATCAAGTAGAGAGAGAGAGAGAGAGAGAGAGAGAGAGAGAGAGAGAGAGAGAGAGAGAGAGAGAGAGAAGGGGAGAAACCA
This sequence comes from Petrolisthes cinctipes, assembly GCA_033782935.1. NCBI lineage: Eukaryota > Metazoa > Arthropoda > Malacostraca > Decapoda > Porcellanidae > Petrolisthes > Petrolisthes cinctipes. Next base: position 30,018 of record JAWQEG010007529.1, read on the forward strand.
AGGAGAGAGAAAGAGAGAGAGAGAGAAGACGGGGAGGAAATCAAGTAGAGAGAGAGAGAGAGAGAGAGAGAGAGAGAGAGAGAGAGAGAGAGAGAGAGAGAGAGAAGCAAAGTCCAGCCTAGGTAGCACAATTGCTGCTTTTGGCCAAGAGTGTAAAGAATGCCTTAAGTGTTTGTGGACGTTGTGGCCGAGCGTAAGAGAAGAAGGGAGAGGAGAACTAGAGAGTATTGGTATTTGAAAAGCGGTGCATAGTTTTGCCTGGGAGAGGGAGGGAGGGAGGAAAGGAGGGGATCATGTTGAAAGAGATGCACTCTCTTATGTACAGTCTACTGCAAAAGTCGCGTCCGTTGCCACCAGAAGTCAGGTATCGTTCGGGTATTGTGGTTGAGTATTGTTTTTGTTTTGTTTTTCAGTGGTTTATTGGAGTATTTACACAAACAGGTTACTAACGAACACTGTGGTCTATATATATTTATAATACATTTGTTAATATGACGATACTACAGCTAGGCTACCACAAGAGCAAACACCTTTAATTCACAGGTTAATGAAAGCGATGCATCCATGGAATGAGGCCGAACCTTTAAGGGAGTAATTCACTTTTGTTACAATGGAGCGCCTTGATTCCTCCAAAGTAGCCTATGCCAAGAAACTAGAACCATATGAACAAAAATAATGGCTTTCTGTTGCTTGAAATAGTTTGGAGGAATCAGCAATTGCTCCAGACTTACCAAACAACACTGTACTTGCCCCATTAACTCTTGGCTGTGCTGTAGTGTACCTCTGATGTGTGTTGCATGAAAGGAAATTAACGAGGCAGAAGAGAACACAATGGAGATGCGAGGGAGGAAAGGGTGATCCATGAGAACAATACTCTACCATCAGTGAAAGCAAATATACACATTATTATAGGAAAGAAATATTTAATGATGATTTTTAATACGCATACCCAAGCGACCTATTAACAATATCATTTTTCCTGCATTAATAAAATATATTCATTAATGTACTATCACTATGAATAAAATTAATAATACAGCCAATAAAGAAAGCTGTGCAAAAGCTAAAAGAAGAGAAAAGAATGATGATATGAAGGGGAAAGAGATGAAATGAGGGAAAGGAAGGGAAGGAAATGAAATGAAGAGGGATGAAAGAGAGAATGAGGAATATAGGAGTGAGGAAGGGAAGAGAGAAGAGCTGACCTGGAGGAAAGGAAGCATCATGGAAGGAGGAAGAAAGCGTTGAGGAAGGAAGGAGTAAGAAAGTGTAAGTTGAGAAAGAAAGGGAAAGAAAAGGTGATGATGAAGGTGGGGAGAAAATTGTAAACAAGAACTGGGCAGGGCATCCACGGGGCAGGGTGTAGGGTAGGGGTAGGAAGAAGGGGTAGGGGAGGGGAATTACTGGGATTGAGCCAGAGCTAATGAAGAAGGGATGGAGGTAAAGGGAGAGGGAGGGGAGAGGGAGAGGGAGAGGGAGGGGAAGGAGAGGAAGGAAGGCAAGGTTGGGGACTCGGGTGGGGAGCTAAAAGGGTTGAGGTTGAGCTGAGGATAATGAAGAAGGGATGAAGGTAAAGGGAGAGGGAGGGGAAGGGAAGGAGAGGAAAGGTCGGGGATTCGGGTTGGGGTTGAGCTGGGGATAATAATGGGGGAGGGGGGGGACTCGTTGGGGTAGAGAAAGGAGTGGGGTAGAGAAAGTATTGGGGAAGGGAGTATTGGGGTAGATAGAGTCGAGTGGAAGAGAAAGGATTGACGATAGAGTAAAGAGGTAGCAAAAATAATTGGAAAGGGAAAGAAGGAAGTGGAGGAGGGGAGGGAAGAGTTGACAAGGAGTGGGGAGATGGGGTTGGAGGAGAGTAGTGGGGAATAGAGAGACCCTGGAGAAAAATATGAAAAATAGAGGAGGTGGAGGAGGAGGAAGAGCAACATGGACAACGGAAGAGAGAGAGAGAGAGAGAGAGAGAGAGAGAGAGAGAGAGAGAGAGAGAGAGAGAGAGAGAGAGAGAGAGAGATTTTAGCTATCAATTGGTAAAGGTTAGAGGAAGAGGAGTAAGTAAAGTAGATATGAATAAGAGTAGCCTACCTAAGTAAAATGGGAAGAGTAAACATATGTACTGAGAAAAAGGAAGGAAGGAAGGAAGAAGGAAAGGAAGAGAAATTACTGAGTTAGCCTACGACGAGTGGAGGAGGCAAGGAGACGGGAGACGGAGGCAGAGTGCATGGGGGAGAGGGAGAGGAGAGAGGAGGTAGGGAGAACAATAGAAAGGCGAGGTATGGTATGGGAGGAATCAGAGGGGAAGGTAGAATGGAAGGAGGGGGAGCAACACTATGGTATGGTATGCAAGGGAGCGTGTACGACCACCAGGAAGTCAAGGCACACACACACACACACACTCACATACACACATTGACACACACACACAAACACACACATATACACACATACAGTGACACACAAATACACACATACACAGTGACACACACACACATTCTCTAAAAAGTAAGATCACGTGATGTATTGGTTGGTTGATCACGTAGCCTAGTAGTGAGGATGTGTACATGTGTAAGTGTAACCCGAGAGAATATACTTCTAGAGTTTTTTCTCTCTTCCTTTTTCCTACTCCTCATATTTTCTTCACTGACATTCTTCCTCTCTGCTTTCTGCCTTCTCTTATCCTCCTCTTCATCCTTATTTCCTCTCTTACTTCCTTCCTCATTTAAAACCTCTTCCTCCATACATCAATTCTCACTCTCTCCTTCCTTCCTTCCTTACAACAATCTCCTTCTTTTCCTCCATAAAACACAAGCCTCCTCATCCCTCTTGCATTCCTGTTTCCTCTCACCACGATACTCCTTCAATTTCATCCACTGGGTTGCCATTGTGGTCAGACAAAACAGGAGCGAGGCAGGAGCTGAATGGATATGAGAGAGAGAGAGAGAGAGAGAGAGAGAGAGGAGGGGGGGGAGGGAAGGAGAAGGATTACTCACAACACGCTCTCTGTCTAGATCTCTCTCTCTCTCTCTCTCTCTCTCCAACAACAACGTAAAAGAAGAGTAAAACTAGGAGAAGAGAGAGGAGGAAAATCTGTATACATTATTATTTATCCTAGTCCTCTGACATTAAGGCTCGTAACCTCAAAGAAACAAGGCATCAGTCAGAGTAAACTAGAACGGGTTTTCCTCGTCCTGGATATTCACCTTCATTCAGGCTTGGTTAACGATACCAGTAGGCTATGTCCCTTCAAAGTAAATAAATAATGTTTTCACCCCCTGCATCTAAGCAACCTCAACTTCTCTGTCCTCTTCAGTTATTTCTCTCATAACGTTAGGCTACGTCTTCCCCATCTTTTTTCCCAACCTCACCTCTCCCTCTCCCCCTCTCTGCCTCAAACCAAAACAAACACCCTCCCTCCTTCCTTCCCCCTCCTAACTCCACCCCACCCCAAGCTAGCGCATCGGGTGGGGTTGCTAAAAAGTGTAGACACGACATTACCTTGAGACTCAGTGGAGGGGAGAAGAGGGAGGAGAGGGGAGAGAAGAGAGATGGAGAACCGATAACTGGAGGAGTGGAGAGCTGGAGTGACAGTCAGGGTGGGTGGATCGAGATAGTGAGAGATACCTACCTACCTGGGTGAATAAGTGGATGGATGGATGGATGGATAAATCGGTGGACATATATTCACACATCACTAACTAGTCCAACGGTAGCCTACATAGCCTACACTAACTAAACTTTTCATCCTCGTGTGTGTGTGTGTGTGCTAGCGGTGAAGCAGGTTAGGCTATATGCTACTCGTATGTGGGCCATCACCAAGTAGCCTAGCCTAGTCCAGGTTGGGTAAGAAATGCACCCACACCTGCCTCATCCACTTACTCACTCACTTCCTTCTCTCTCTCTCTCTCTCTCTCTCTCTCTCTCTCTCTCAGACATGAAGTTATACCATAATTAATTTTTACCCCAACTCACACCCCCTATTAGTACACTACCATACCATACCTTTATTGTACCGTGCCTGTGAAAGTGTGTGTGTGTGTGTGTGTGTGACCTGATGCTGTGGTTGAAGGCTATATAATATGGCTACAGATGGCACAGGTAACTCTAACCCTTGTCTCTCGTATCACGACCATAACACAGTTAGGAGACCAAACTATCACTCATTTAATAAGAGGGTAGTACACTTTTGGTACATTGGAGCGCCTTGATTCCTCCAAACTATGATAGGAAACAGAACCAAATGAACAAAAATACTGGTGGCTTGTTGTTGCTTGGAATAGTTTGGAGGAATCAGCTGCTCCAGATCCTACCAATACTGTACTCCCCCCCTTAACTCCATCACAACATTAATACAAGAGGGTAGACAAGATAAAAAGAAAACAACGTAAAAAATAATGAATATTCGGTCACCTTAATCAGGCAACAGATAAATGGAAGGAGTAACGGGGGAAGTTTTGTGTTGGTAATTTTGGAGCAACTGAAATCACCAAACTATTCCAAGCAACAGAACACAATTATTTGTGCTCTTCTGGTCCTGTTTCCTTGCATACTTTGGAGGACTCAAGGCACTCCAATGTACCAAAAAAAAAAAAAGAACCGAATAGGCCAAAGTCTAACAGCTAAAGTGTAGCCTACCATACTAGGCTATATAGAAGTGTAGCCTATCCTAATGAACTTGAAGTCTTTGGAGCAATATGGAGGGACTCATAATGGTGGAGGGAAGGTAAAATAAATGAAGAGTGAAGAGAAGAGAAGGAGAGAGAGGAGGTGGGTGAAGAAAGAGAAGGGCACTATGAGGTCAGGTCAGGAGTGGGGTCAAGTGCCTCGTTATTAAAACTTGGCCCTCCTGTGTCTCGCCTCACTAATCTCTCGCACCAGATCCAATTCTCGTGTGTCTCTCCTTACTATATAATCTAATCTATCTCCCTTCACCAGCAACACATAACCTATATATATATCCTACTTAGAAATACTACTTTATATCTGTACTCTTTCTTTAATAAAAACCGGAATTCATGATAAATTACCGGTATTTATTGGTTGATGCATTTTATTTTTTTTCATTTACTGTTAAGAGTGTGGAGGCTAGAACTACCAAAAAATAATGTTGTGTTGTCATTCTGACCAATACCTATATAGCCTAGCCTGGGCTACTTACAACGGTCTATAGCCTAACTGAATCCCAGGCCACAGCTACAACCCGAGCTCGAAATATTCGTTACTTATCAATTGTTTTCGTCATTTTGCTGGAAAACAACTTTGATCTTTAATTGTACACCACCGATACCTGCAATGTAAGCAAAATAAATGCCAGTTATATAGCCTATATATAGTATATATGGCATTTATCCACTTTCACACACACACACACACACACCGTAAAACTAGGTTACCGAATCTTTCTATTATCTCAGGCTTTTGTCGAGTCAAAGTTGAAAGGGCTGGCCTGAATGCCCTGTGGCCTAGCCTAGCCTACTCTCCCGGCGCAGCATCACACTGGGCCCTGTGATAGGTCAGTGGCCCTCAGGCAGAGTGACGTCACCCTGTGTTTACGCTGGGCAAGCTGGTGGTCTGGAGGCCTGAATGACGCAATAACATGTCTGCGGTATAACGTGTGACTTTCCCTGTCTTGTCTCCCTTGGTTGGTTTGCCTTGCAATCTCCTTCCCTTGCACTTTACCCTGATCGCCTTCCCTTCTCTATATTATTACGTTTTCTCTTCATCATCTGTTCTGCCTTGCAATTCCCTGCTCTCTCTCTCTCTTACCCAGTTGTATTTTGGTTATAATACTCCTGCCTTCTATTGTCCTACAGACGTTCCCAGCCACGTCCCTTCCACAGTCCCCTCACATCAAGCCTGCCAGACGCCTCAAGATGTCCCTCTCTCTGTCCGTCCCCTTAATTGCTGACACCTCGCTATATAACTTTCTTCCCCTTCCCCTCGCCAGCCCCCTCCCCCTTCTCCCTGCCTAACCCCCTCAAGTTGGCAAGTTGTCCTGTGGATGTCCCGGCCCTCCACCTCCCACAATCAACCATCCATTTGGATTCCCACCACCTGCATAAACTCGTGTCCTTCCCTGTCCTCTGTTGGATTCAACCACCTCCTGTTCCATGTTAAAGACGCCTCCACCATGTTTCTCTCCATGGCCCCCCTACCAGAAACCCCATATGACCCCCTCCCCTCTCGATAGCCAAGGAAAGGAGGAGTCAACAAGTGTCCAGCAGCAGTCAACGGATTCACCAGCTGGAGAAATAAGTCTCAGTAGTCTCTATGGTGATGGTGGCCTTAGGAACTCAAGACATGGCCTCCTGACTTTCATATTGTCTATACAGTCACACTCATAGCAAGATCAGAATATGTCACTAACCCAATAACATTCTTAAAGTCTACCTTACATATACCACGAATTCTTTCCAATCATATTCTGATCTTTAATGTCTCTTACCCTATATCTTATGACCGGTTTGAGTTATAAATCTGAGAATAAAAAAGATAGTGCTCTTTAGAGAAAAAACACGGTCAGGAAGGAAACTGAGAAATGATAACGTGATAATTAACTTAGGCCTGTAATGAAAAGTTTATCTAATCACTGGAAAATGTGAAAAGTTTGGTGCCATAAGCCTAATGAAACAGGAAGAGTTGAAATTCTGTCAGAGACTGAACAAAGGTCTTTATTCACACGAGGAAATATCAAGAGAGGACCTGCTTCGGTGTCACAAAGTCAGAGAAACGTAGGCTACTATAGTATAGGCATATAAGGTATCTTAAGCCTAGTTATAAACCTTGTCACTCATTTAGTTAGCAATGGGGTGTACAACAGTCAAAATTTGGAAACCCATGGCTGTACAGTTATCTTTGTACCAATTCTGTGTTTCTTATACTGGCAACCCTTACCATCTATCACATCCCTGAAACTCCTTCCCTGTACCCCTCCCTATCTTGTCAATTCTTCCCTGTGTCCCCTATTAGGTACCCTTTTCCTGTATCTGTACCTCTTCTCATGTACCCTTTTCTTGCCAACCCTTCTCAATACCCTTTCCTTGCAATTTACCTCTTCCCCTAGCGTCCCCTTCCTAGACACGCCATTTCTGTTATCTAATCTGCCTCCCCTTTATCTCGCCCTGTTTATCACGCCTGCTGCCACCCTAGCCAAGTCCCTCTCATTCTCTCACTCTACTTGATGAGAGAGAGAGAGAGAGAGAATGTTAGGCAAAAGGTCACGTGCAAAGTACAGAAGACAACTGAAAATAACATCTAATACAACAACTATTACTACTACTACTATTAACAATAACAATAGTAATGTTATGAGTAACGGTGAATCAGTTCCCCGATAACTTACCCATCCATCTGAAACCACTTTCCCGCCTCTTTCCCATCCTCATCCCCTGCCTTCTACTCTTCACCCCCCCCCCCTGGAGTCGGCAATAGCACTACTAATAATCGTATCGTCGGCCATTCCCTGCAAATATCGGTGTCGGGTGTGCGAAATGACCTCGTCCCATTTGTTTCCCTCGAAGTCGTCATCGCCACAAGTGCCTCCATGTGTGCAAATTTGGGCGTCAGTAAATAAATAACTGAGGATCTGATGTGTCCAAATGGTTATCCTGCATGGCGTTGGTTCGAATCCCATCTTGGTCTCTCACGTGGTCCAGATACATCCAATAATACTAAAGACGATTTCCTGGACTTGTATAATTATGTGCAACCAATAGGCTACACGTGGGGATAAGATGGTTACACCGTAGCCTAATCCCACTACCATGAAAACGTGGGACAGCAAGTAGCCTATCTCTCAGTCACAACCGGTTTTCCCCTCGATGAAACACCACTGAAAGTTTTGATCATGAGATACGGAAGTGTATGATTATGAAACTATGTCCGCGACTGTACAGAGAAACAATTCTGAACACGTGGCAGACACATTATGGTTTTCCCACCCGAATTTATAGGCAATCAATATTTTGCTAGTCCTTGTTGTGATTGTGGCTCACATAATTATGAATGACGAAAAGTTGTCGACAGTGTACAGTGACATTGGTTATTCTAAACACGTGGCGACACCTACGCCAACATGGAACGTCAGCCAACCAGAGGACCGTCCACCCAGCTCAATGGAACAATTTGTCCAGCACGTGCCTCCCTCCCTTCCCGGCCCTCCACTCCCGCCCTCAGTCTGGGAGATTTCGTGTTGGCAAAAATAATTCGGTATGGATACCCTTTATCACTGGTATATGACTTAAAGAACCCGGTGTTGTAAACCTTGCTCACTGGCTGTTGTATTTTGCTCTCCTCTGAAGGTTACAATGCAGGATCAATGAAACTCGGTTTAACGCAGTGTACCGACCTCGCCCCTTGACGAAACCTCCCGTCGCGACACGAACCCCACCCACCCGTCCAGTCTGTGAAACTGACAATGCAACTGATACAATTTATGAGATATATTCACACTCACGAAACACACGATGCGCACATAAAGATGTACTCAGGAGGGATAAATCGATAGCCTAGTAGTGATAGTGAGAAAGAGAGAGAGAGAGGTATGGTTGTGTGTTAAGCTATATACTTACATCTTGCGACGCGGAGAGTGTTTTAAGCTATCCATAACGTTGTTGTTGTTGTTGCACCTCGTGTTGTGGCGAGGTCAATTCATGTTGCCTCTAACGGGTATTCACACTTCATGACCTAGCTAACACATGTAAAGATATGTGACAGCCAGCGAGCATTTCACTATATAGCTACAATATATCGCTCGTATTCCACGCACTGCGACACTTATAACAGTTGTAGCCTAATACACATGTAAAAATATTCTTAGGTATAACACGGGATCTGTTTATTTCATCACTATAACCACTGAGACCATGTGATTTATATTTAATTTACACTCCTAAGTGAATATAGCTCACGAAAATCGGTCTCTATTTATGCATTAGGTATTGTCTGACCTATATGTACGAAAAATAAGCAAGAACCAGTGAACGTCAAACCCGGCGCTATTTAACCTGTTATAGGCCTTTAAATTTCCTGCCACGACAAGCGTCACACCCTTCCTCTTCACTGTCTCCCGGGCAACTGAGCCACCAGAGCCAGCCAGACTGCCAGTGAGCCTGCGAGCATTGGTTGGGGACGGACCACCACCACCACGTACCACTACCACCACTACCACTACCACCACGTTATAGTACCAATACCACCTCTACCACTACCACCACGTCCCAGTATCACCACTACCACTACCATCACCACGTACCAGTACCACCACTACTACTACCATCACCACGTACCAGTACCACCACTACCACTACCATCACCACGTACCAGTACCACCACCACTACCACCACCACCACCACCACGTTATAGTACCAATACCACCTCTACCACCACCACCACACAACCCTCGTATAAGTTGGCAGTGTGTTTACTCTCTATGACCATCTGAGTCTTCCCATGTGCTCGATGTTGTTGTTTATGTACACATTAACATATTATCATCTTCCCTGCAGACTACAACAATAGATCAAGTACTGTGCATCGTGGGTTGAAGAGGAGGAAGTGTACTGTGTTGGAATGTGCAAAAAATGACGAGAGATCAATAGCTGCTGTGTATGCATGATCTTGTCGGTGTCTTGGGAATTATTATAACATTGATATTCCATTCATACATGTATAAGAGTTCACAAGAGGCCAATTGGTAGAGTATTGCTTTAACACAACAGCTGTCATGACGAGAACACAGTGTGGCACGACTTTCCAGTGCCAACAACATACATACACACACACACACACACACACAAACACGCAAACACAAGACCTCTAGCCCCGCCCACTCCACTAGTATGACGTCATCGAAATAGCGACCAATAACAGGCCAGCACAGTCTCTCCCCCGTGACGTCACCAATGTACACCAGCCAGTCACCTCTCAACTAGCGTGCTGCGACGACGTGTATGAATAACGGTGAATTGTAATGCACAGAAAGCATTACTTAGCATCTTGGTGCATGCATCTGTTGTATCAGGGATGGAGGAAGGCGCAGGGAACAAAAAAATACCAGAAATATATGCAGACGGGGAAGAAAACAGCGAAAATGGAAACATATGGAAAGCTTTCGCCAAGTTGCTAGGGTCACCGCAGGCCATTGGTAACGTAACAGGGTGAGTGGCGCCAAAGACTGACTTGTCGGAGCCCAGGCAGTTTTTTTTTTTTTCTTTTCTTGCATTAAAATAAACACCATTCGCGGGAGGAGGGTTTATCGACAGCGTTTTACTGCAGTGGTTTATTTTTTTTATTTATTTTTACTAAAGGGCCAATGACTTTACTATACTTTGACCTGTAGAAGCAATACTCATTTTTCAACAATAAATTCTTTTCCTTACTGATTACACACACATACACACACACACACCAACCACTACCAACACCACAACTACTACCACTACACACACCACAATCATCATCACTAGCACTACTACTACTACTACTACTACCACTACAACTATAAAACTCATTAATATGTATGAATAAGAGGTCAGATTACCATACACCGTACTATACAGAATATGTGAGAGAAAATTGGGCACCATGTTAGTCAGTGGGCGTACATGCTTATTACTGCTTCTTGACAACATCATCTATAAAAAAAAAGAAAGGAACAAGAAAGTCATTATTCTCATACAGAGGGGCTATCATTACGTCTCTCTCTCTCTCTCTCTCTCTCTCTCTCTCTCTCTCTCTCTTTACACGTACGTACATACAGACAAACATACACGCTTACAAGCTACTCACTAACAAAGGAGTATCATTACAGTATAAACAATATCCAGTGTGTATATACATGTAACTTGTAAACTCACATACAAAAACATTCATAACACACACACACACACACTCACACACACTTCATCCATAATATACAACGTTACCTACACGCTTCAGTACACACACGACATGTACTACAACACACACACACACACACATATAACCTTCATACGTTCACACTCCCGTAAACACATGACCAAGACACCGGCCAAGTCCTTGTACTGTACCTGTATCACTGGGATATTATAAAGAACGACAAAAAGATAACTACGTCCTTCAGATTCACAAAATATTTAATGCTACAAATTGCTAAGGGAGAGGCGGGATTAATTTTTTTTTGTTATTATTAGTATTATTTATTATTTATTTTTTTTTTTTTTTTTTTTTTTTTTTTTTGTGGATGTACATTTTAGTGTCAAGTATTTACACATAGATCTTGCTTGGAACTTACTATAGATGGGGAAATTAAGTAAACAAGACAAAGTTATGTGAAAAGAAAACAATATGAATTATTAACTTGTTGTTGCACCTGTGTTTCCAGATTTTTGTTGCTCCCTCCTATATCTTGCAGTCTCATCAACTCTAAGTTAGGAGTGAAATTCTTAGTAACCCAGGCAGAAAGAGCAAGGACAACACGCATATTACATTATAAATAAAAAACATAAACATTTAACGTACATTCACAATCAAATATCCACACAACACTTTCCTTTCCATCGTGTAAATAAATTAGTATCATACAAAAATATAATCATACTCAAACTTTACGTCAACTCAACCCCCTCAAATTACTATTATGAGGTGCTGCAAATTCAAACACGTGTTGTTCTTCTTATTACCAACAACATATTTACTGCGATGGAAAAGAAAGTGTCGGTGGATATTGATTGTGGCTGTATAGTATATATATACACACACAACAACTCTTTTCGCACATCCATGCATATAAAGATGTATGCAAACAAGATACAGAAATATATACTATACATACGTACAGTACATACATACAATACCTACTTACATTAAGTCTCAGCAGCGGGGGAAATGGAGGCTAGAAATGAGGCCTTAACTTCGTCAACTAACCGTGGCTCCATTCCCCCTCTTCTATTCTTCACCTACCTCTCTTCCAAATTCTCTCCTCGTTTTCCCTCCTCTTCTTCTCTATTCTCTTCTCCCTTCCTCCTCCCCCTTATCTCTTGTCATTCTCCTCTTCCCTTTCGCTTATTTTATATCCTTATCATTCCGCTTTCTGTTTCTTCTGTTATTTCTGTATAATCTTCATTATTTTCCTCCGTTCCATGTCTTCCCTCCATCACATTCCCTTCCTTCCTCCTTCCTTCCTTCTTTCCTCTCATCTCGTTCTCCCATACTTATATGTTCCCTCACCTGCTCTCACTCAATTTTTATGCTCCCTACTCCTACTTCCTTTCTCTTCCTTCCCATTACCCCCCTCTCCACCCTCCCCTCACTTCCTCTCCACCTCTCTCTCTCTCACTACTCTCACTTCTCTCTCTCTTCTCTTCTCTCATCTTCTCTCTCTCTCTCTCTCCTCTCTCACTCAACGTTTTCCCCCTTTTGTCAAATCATTACTCCTTTATCACAGCACCACAACCAACATCTCTCTTCTCTCTTTTTGTTCTTCATTCTCCTCTTCCTCCTCCTCTCCTCCTCCCTCTCTTCCTCTCTCTTCCTCCTCTCTCCTCCTTCTCTCTCCTCCTCCTCTTTCTCCTCCTCCTCTACCTCTTCTCCTCCTCTTCCTCTTCCTCCCTCCTCTCACAGGCGATGAGTTATAACGACCAAGGGTAAAAAAAAAAAAAGTGTTAATCTGTTTCCAAAACTAACTTAGTGGAGAGTCTTAAGTAATCTCGAAAGAACGAATTATAAAAAAGTCACTATCAACCTATAACTCCTAGTCAACAAACATGTAGGCTATTGATTCCTCCAAACTATGCACGAAAACTGAATGAATCACTTGGTATTATACTGTAAGTGGTAGTTTATATTTATGTGACACAGACTGGAGGAATCAGTCAGCATCCAATTTCCCGTCAACATCAGAACCTTTTTAACTTGCTTCAACTCTTTGGTCCCAGCGAAATAAGTGGCGAGGAGAGAAGATGCTTTTTCTTTTGCTTGTCTTCTGTGTTTTTGTGAAGGATTTCTTGCTGTAACCTTCCTCGTAGAAAGGAATTAAGCCTGCATGTAGTATGACTGTAATGGAGGAGTGACTGTAGTTTTGCATTTGTGTCTTGTGCCTTTCATATTTTGCTTATACTTACGTATGTCTGCCCATGTGATATACGCTTCACGTATGCTCTGAATATAATCATTTGGTCCGTACCACACACACACACACACACACACACACACACACACACACACAACTGGTCCGTACACACCACACACACACCACACACACACTGGTCCGTACACACACACACACACACACACACACACACACAACACTCACGTCCTTTATAGTCCACTACGGAACTAATACTTCTCACTAAGGAGGGTTAGAGCCGTGAAATTTTTTCCACATGCTGGCTAATGGTGGGTTAAGAAGGGTGTGTGTAGGAGACGAGCTAGTGTGTGTGTGTGTGTGTGTGTGGTGATTTGAGGTCTGCTACCTTGATTACGCCCAAAATCACCACACCCCACCCACACACACACACACCACTACACGAAACATACACTTGCAGGCAGTTACACAGACATACATTCAGACACAGAGACAGAGAGGGAGCCTGTGCATGTATATCAGTAATCACAATAGTCAAAACACAGTGTATGAAAGAATGAGGGAGGTGGGCTGTGGGAAGCTAAGTAAACAATGGCTCTCTCATCTATACCCATTCAACACAACGTAACTCAGCACCTCATACAAGGCATTATATATTACAACGAGATAAAGACAGAGTAAGGAATACCAAAATACATAACAATCAGAAATACAATTAACTAGAAAATATATATTATACAAAAACTACTACTACTATATACTACCAAATATACATACCATAATTGGAAAATTACTAGTACTGCTACTACTACTACTAGTACTACTTCTACTACTACTACTACTACAACTACTACTACAACTACTACTAAAATACTAAATAATAATACATAAATAAAATGATAATAATGATAATAATAATAATATTATTACTAATTACTACGACTACTAATACAACCAACAACAACAATTATTAATACTACTACAACTACAACTACAACAACAACAACTATAC
>JAWQEG010007530.1:0-57500 GCA_033782935.1 Petrolisthes cinctipes
TACCATCCACCAACCAACCCTCTTTTCCTCTCCTCCTTCATACATTTCCCCTCTTTCATCCAGCCAACTCTCTTCCCAATCTTTCTCCCTCACCTCTCTTCACCCCTCACCGTACCCCTTCATTCCTCTGCCTCCCCTCACCCACCACCATTTTTCCCCTCTCTCTCTCCCTTCACCCCTCTCTACACCCCTTCATCCCTCTGTTTCCCCTCACCCACCACCACTTTTCCCCTCTATCCTTTCACCCCACACCGTTCCTCTTCACCTCTCTGCCTCCCCTCACCCACCACCACCAACCACCACTCTTCCCCTCTCTCTCCTTTCACCCCTCACCGTACCCCTTCACCTCTCTACCTCTCCTCTCCTCACCCACCACTACTTCTCCCCTCTCTCTCTTTCCTTCACCCCTCACCACACCCCTTGCCCCCACTCTGCCTCCCCTCACCCACCACCACCACCACCGTTGCCTCCCCTCGTAATCGCATATTCATTCTGTAATGTACTCGTTAGCCATATATGGGTATAGAGAGGAGCGCCGCGTTCACATCAAAGGGACTCGACTCACGTATGTTTAAATTGCACTACACAGGCTGGCTTGATGGTGGACCCCCCCTACCCCCCACCCCCAGCCCCGCCCCACCTTGGTTGGATGGTGGACCCCCCCTACCCACCACCCTCCGCCCCGTGTGTCTCCCCAGCCCCGCCCTGCCCCGCCCCACCTTGGCTGGATGGTAGACCCCCCTTACCCCCCACCCCCAGCCCCGTGTGTCTCCCCTGCCCCGTCCCACCTTGGCTGGATGGTGGACCCCCCTTACCCCCCACCCCCCGCCCCGTGTGTCTCCCCTGCCCCGCCCCGCCCCACCTTGGCTTGATGGTGCACCCCTGTGTGTCTGACCCTCCCCGCCCCGCCCTGGTTTGAAGGAGAGCCCCCCCCCCCTCTAGTGTCCACCCCGCCCCGCCGTACCATGTCTTGATGGTAGGCCCCTCGAATATCTACCCCTTACCGCCCCAACCCCCGCCTGGCCTTGGTTTGATGGTGGCCCCTGAGTGTCTGCCCCGCCCCGCCCCGCCCCACTGGTTTCATGGTGGCCCCCCTGAGTATTAACCCCGCCCCGCCCCGTCCTACCCTACTGATCTTATGGTGCCCCCCCCCCCCCCGAATGTATGCCCTTGCCCGCCCCACCTCGCCCTACTGGTTTGATAGAGGGCCCCCTGTGTGTCAGTCCCGCCCCGCCCCGCCCCGCCCCGACTTGTGTGCATGGATATCGTTGGCCCCGGTGTGCTTATCCTGCTGCAGTTTTGACTCAGCCCCACTCCAGTCTTTTATCCATCCCTACCCATATCACACCCCGCCCGCCCCGGTTATATCTCACCCCCACCCCACCCGTTATATTTACACCCCACCCTTCCCCCCACCTATTATATTTATTCCCCACATCACCACAGTCCTACTCCCACCCTCCCCACTTCTCCGACCTCCCCCCCACCCACTACATATATTCACCACAATCCCCCCCACCCACTACATATATTCACCCCCACCCCCCCACCCACTACATATATTCACCACATCAGCACAATCCCCCCACCCACTATATTATATACTACCCATATCACTATAGCCCCCCCCCACCCCACAAACTATATCTGTACACCCCATATCACCATAGTCCCCCCCCCCACCCAACCCCACCCTTTTTATTCTATTAATTTTTTTCCCCACATCATCACAGTCCCCCCACCCCACCCTTTCCCCTTCCCATTGTATTTATTTTACTCCCCACATCACCACAGCCCCCCCCCCCCACCCACTATATCTGTATACCACAAATATACCCCAAATTTGGCTACGGTTTTCAGTATGCTAATTTTAAATTGAATTACTTAATGTTTTAATATTCTACAATTAGCCAGACCAGACCAAACCTGACCTGATCTGACCTGACCGAATTAGGACCGGGGCAAACTGCCAGGATCGAACTGGGGCATACTACAGGGACCTAACCAGGGACAATCTACCGGCACCTAACTGGGACAATAAATCTACCGGGACCTAACCAGGGCAGTCTACCGGGACCTAACCAGCAGGACAATCTACCGGGACCTAACTGGGACAAATGATCAGGATACTCTTGGTAAATTACATTCATATGTGTTATATTTATGCATTTTTTTCCAACCCAAAACCCCAGTATCCCAACACTCTCCCTAAAGATTGTTGGATATGTGAATCTCCCAAATAATGCATTTCCTAATGGAATGAGTGTCAAAATCGTTCGAAACAGAGGAAAATACGGTATTATTACAGAATAACTGGGTTTTTGGCTAGGATCGCGCAGTGTTACCATATCTGGCTAGGTCCCGGAAATTTGCCCCAGTCACTTTATGATAGTTAACACTGGTTATATCCCGGTAGTTTACCCAGGTTAGGTCCCGGTATTTTTCCCAGGTTAGGTCCCGGTAGTCTGCTGTGGTCTAGGTTAGGTTAGGTCAGGTCAGGTAAGGTCAGACTAATTTCCAAATTATGTTTGTAAAACGGGGCATATCTCGAAAACACCATATCTCCGAGAGAAACACCATAGATGAAAAGTGTCTTAGAATGGTCCAAAATAGTGGGTAATGATATAAAATATACAATATAGTGAACCCAGTTCTTCTGTAAATTTACCGAAAATACATTAGAAAAAGTTATTGGTTAACTAGAAAAGACATTGGTAAATATAATACGGAGCAAATACTTATGTTACCATTAAAATAACCGTTTTCTCTTATTCATAGTTAAAGGTTTTCTTTGATAATACACTATGGCTAACCACTAAATATTTTTTTACACTCGTAATTCTATTCACATTACAACAATTTGTAAGTCGAATTGAGCTCGTATTGGTACCAATTGATGTATAAATATTTAATATATAGGATGTTCCAAAGATATATGTCATATTACAATATTTTATATTTTAACAACAATGGAGGATATAAAAACACAATTTATAAATCCTGAAAGCTAACATTCTCAAGTTTTTTTTTATTATAAAAACGAACTCAAAAGTGCAAGAAATTATCTTTTTAATTAAACATTATTACAGATGTTCAATGTGAGCGCCGCGGGTTAGACGACACACATCCAAACAAGTCCATTTCTTACCAAACGCGAGTTTAGCGTCGATGGTTGTGAAAGAAAATATATATTAAAAAAATAATAAAAATAAATCAAGAAAGCTTGAAAATTTTAGCTTTAAATGGTACCAGTTTCATATTGCTTCCATTTGTAGTTCTTGATATACGAGTTCTTAGAAGGTGACATATACTTTAGGAACACGTACCCTGTGTATAACATACTAAATTAACGTTCATTAGGGCAATAAATGCTTCATAAGTCTGTAATACACCAATCTACATTGACAAAACTCTCACTCTCTCTCATTCGAAGGACCTGTATACATTTATATACCTGAATACATTCATAATTGTTCAAGAATTCCATCCCACCATTAAACTTAGATCTCTATGAGAATTAGCCTTATTTTATATATGTAATTGGAGCCACGCGTTGTTCCAATAATTATATAAACTATAAACTGAAGTACTATTATTACACTATAGTCTTTTGGGTAAATATTGAAAGAATTACCGTTATTGCGTACGGTTGGTAATTCTTTCAATAAATACCGTATTGGGTTGCTTACCTGATAGAGTGCAAAACTTGTTAAAGAACAGGTAATTCACCTTTAATGAGAGATAATTATGCGCAATTTTGAGTTACCATAGGGTCCAAATCCAAATATATCCTCTAGTTACACTTATTTCACACAAAATACAAATAACTCACGCCACAGTCCATCAGTCACCAACCACATCTCATGGCTAACTCGCCCTTGGCTGTCAAGTGTCATGGCGCGTCTGTTTACACTTAACAAAGTATCGACATAAACTGAATATTTTATTCCCTTACACTGTATTTGTTTTTTTTGTGTGGTTGAAGGTACTTTATTATATACTTAAGCAATATAAAGTAATAAATTTCATTATTTTGATCAACTTGACTCCCTTACACTGTATTTGTTTTTTAGTGTTGTTGTTGTTGTTGATGTTCTCCCGGGGCATAATGGCCTCCTGCCCCACAGACCCCTGGTACACTCTGGTCGCAATGAAAAACAAATTAAAATAAAGGAGGGGCTGGCCCTATATGCCTGGGCTACCGAAGCACATCCCAAGGAAATGGGACCAGAGCTTACTGGTCCAGGGAGTCTGGGGGCCTCCGACCGCCAGGGAGATTGGGGGGAAGGCTTTGATCCCACAGCCAGTGCTGTGGGCCCAAGTCCACTTTACCACAAGAGCTACAAGTGGGGCCGTACCTTCCATGAGACCAGCCCAGAAGGGACCATAAGGGGGAGGGAGTTTACACTGCTGCATGCAAAGCGAAATGCACCCCTGTGTGCTGGCGGTCCACACAGCAGTGAAAAAAAAAAAAAAAAGCCTCCGGTTGCAGTACACCTCACGTGGATTTTTAATCCATGTGGGCAGATCTCGTCAAATCCACTAGAAAGTGACCAGATCTTACAACAATCTTTATTCTAGAACTTTATTCTCTGTTTTTTAGTGTAGTTGAAGGTACTTTATTATCTTATACTCAAGCAATATAAAGTAATAAATTTAATTATTTTGATCAACCTAGCGTTTTATTATAGTAAGAAATACCTTTGCTTCTCGAAATATATAGCAGGATTTTGAACTCTGGCCCCATCCACGCGATGAATCAATGCTCACAGAGCTTAGGGCCATATTCAAGAACATTCATGGTGTATACGACGGCGTGGTACCGGTACGACGGATCTGCTGTTTGTCTATGGAGCCATCGTACCAGTACTACACCATCGTCAACACCATGATTGTTCATGCATATGGCCCTTAACTGTAGAAATTATTTTGGTAGAAAGATTTGCCCACTTAGCACTTTCCGATCGTGCTGACGGGGACGACTTATTTTTTAGTGCAAATAACTGCTAAAAGTTTTTAAGAACTCTTGGAATGGGTGACAGGTAGTACAGTGTTGCTAAGTATGGAAAATTAGATACCCATGGGGAAATTATATATTGATCGAGTAAATGTGAAACTGATGGTAAATGTACGACTATCTTACAAGAGTAAACAGAGAATTTTTGAGGCAAAAAGGGAAATTCTGACGAAGTTGGGGAAATTTCAAGCAGACCTGGCAACACCGAATTAGTAGTATTTGTAGGCAATGCTTGTAGGATTAACCTCAGTGGGAGATGCAACACTCGTAGTACCCAGCATCATTTATTACTACCGGTCCTGAGGTCAGCTGCCTGGGATGAGGTTTTTGTAAATGGCAATGTAGCAGATTTTTTACCATCTGTGGAGTCCATTTCCCGAGTTTATACGAATGTAATGTGTATTATTAACTTTATCTTGCAAATAACTTAAACGATGAGCAATATTATGAATTTTTCAAGCTGTACCGTTCATATCATCAACTTTCAATGGATACTTGACAAAATTATGCTTCATTCCGAAAATTAATTGGTCCAACAAAATTCAGTTTATAATTATATGCTCCTCTTGCACATGCCATGACTCTTGATCATAAATTAAAACAGAACTTATCCATAACGAATAAATGAGTAAATAGGCAAATTATCTCAAATGCTCATGTGTTTAGTAAAGTTTATTTTTCACATCAAAATACGACAACATAGGTTTAATATCTGATGACCCAGGCTGACAAAAATTTAGGCAAAACATACAAGAAACACGTTAATTTTGTTCTTAAACAAAGTTCACAACACAGATTTTACACAAAATTGAACATCATGAAACATCAAATGATACTGAATATTAAGATTCATTAGAAAAAAAATGACAAGTAGAGAGCATACACATTTTTCTTTGCGAGATGCACTGTACTATGAGACATGAAATACAGTACTTGTAAGACATCAATATGGAAAGGAAGATTATTTATTATGATTTCCTAAATTACCAAGAACAATTGAAAATCAAAATTGATCATGATGCATTAATAATCAAGTCAAACAGAATGGTACGTAAATGAAAACAAAATAGTTATAAGTAGATTTGCACAACGCTGGATATAAAATGCTCATCATTATCATTCACAATTCATCCCAGTGTAGGAGAATGTACAATGTATGATATATATAAAAAAATCATTTTGCTGAATACAATTACAGGTTAAGTAATAGCTTGATAATACGGTCAGGTAAAATCACTCTCCTCACACTGTAGATTGGTAAAGAAGATGAGCGACAATAACAGTAGTGTTAATCTCATTATCAAAAACTCTTCTCGATCATCAAGGGAAGAACTTCTTTTATAAATGGGGGGTTTACGGAATCCTCTATCCAAAGCAACATATCCCTTTATAAATTGTATTGGTATTAGATCTGCTTCGTGACATAGTTTGGAGGATTCAGTAGCCATCCTTTTACATTAAAAAGAGCAATCTGTATGTTATTAACCTTTATGACCCAATAACATTTCTTGTTCAGGAAACACTACCACACTCAAAACTTAATTATTTTGAAGAACCGATAAACAACACCTTATGTCTCTGATAATATGCTTCAACCACTATATAACAATTTTGGATGCTACATAAGATATAAGTCAGAGTTAATGACACCACTCACCTTGCTTTGATAGTAACCCTTAACTATTTTCTATTCTGACTTGAGAGTTGGCTATGACTCTTAGATCTAAGACTGCCATTTCAAAATCAATCACTACATTGGGTATATAAGCTGCATATTATGTATTAACTAAAACTGTTATTATATGATGCTGATAATTAAAATAAAGATCATGCATTCCACAACGTTATTGCCTTGTGTGGTCAAGAAATATATATATATTGCGTGTAATGAGTATATAAATGAAATTATAATGCACTGAATCATAAACTGAGCTACTATACTTAGTAAATATATTGATAGCTAGAATAAATCTGAGTAAATTTTATATACCATTATACAAACAGTCAAAATAATGAAAATCTGTCACTTAACTTCAAAATTACACAGAAAAATAAGGAAATAACCAATCAAAGGAAATAATTGAAGTGTTTTAGATTCTACTAACTAATAAAAAATGAACTTCTCAAAAACTTACCCCACAAGAGCATATATAAAAAAAAAAATTAAATTTCTGGAGTGCTGTCCAGCCACACAGTCTGCCGGCAGTGCATGGTTGCCTGAAAATTAAACAATTTTTAAGAATTAGTGTTTTGTCTACTGAGAGAATTTTCACACCGTTCGAGGTACAGTCACGAGCATAAGTTTCTTTACCCCTCTGGCGAGAGTGAGGTCGAAGTCATGGTTGGAGAAGGGCCTGGCAAACGAACACTGGGAGTCAGTATCTAATGACTGTGTATAATTTGTTGGATTCAAGTAAGTGAACACCTCTAAAGACATGAAGCATTATCCGAACATTATGAACTGGCTCATTTTATGTTCGTCTAGTCCATATCCAACCACGACCTCGACTTCACTCTGGCCAGGGGGGTAAAGAAACTTATGCTCGTGACTGTACCTACTGTACTTCATGTCCCGTGATGTGATGCAACTAAAGTAACTGACATCACAATTGACAAAACGAGTGATAATACTATGGCACACATATAGATATTCATTACTTTTTATAGTTAACAAACAAGTGACAGGCTGGGTTCTCCTTGTAATGTAATATTTCACAGGTTATAATTGCTACTGTTGCCAAGAATAAAACACTCCCTTCTCCCTCCACTCTGTTCCACACAGGAATTTAATGTACGTTTCCTTTTCCTTTTTTTTTTTTTTTTTTTTTTTTTTTTTTTAATATTGTGGTTTCAAGCTTCACTCTATAGTCTCAAGGCCTCGCAAAAGTCACAGGCTACTGACAGCCTACAGTCCCAAGGATGAGGTAATGTTCAGAAACCAGTGATGACCTTACTCATTAAAAATGGCATACACTAAGAATAATAAGCACTAACCTTGCAAGCAGCTGCATGCAACTGGGTCTGGCACCAGTAAGATGGACCCCAGGTACACTTCTCAGCACCCAGAAGTGGTTCATTTGTAGCCTTAGGGCAGAGACCAACACCCTGGCACACACGATCAGGAGCCATCAGTTCTCGCAGCAAGTTCACCAGGTAAGGTCCATACACTTCAACTATATTGATGCACTGGAACAGAATATACAAGTCTTCAAATACAGACACTTTGTACATCGCTGTTGACTTTGGGAGGCAATGCCACTGCAAGCAATTTTATTTCCCCCTAGTATCCCTCTCCAACACTTGGCTTGGGTTACGTTTGGTTACCTGTGATTATGTTTACACATAACAGTTTAAGTACCTGGGTACAGTTATGTGTAAACATGGAAGTATGGAAGGAGAAATTAGGGAGAGAGCAGTGAAGGGTAGACAGGTCATAGGATCACTGGGAAGGATTATGAAGGGTAGAAGTGTGAGTATGGAAGTGAAAAGGGGACTACGAAATAGTATAATCCTGCCAACACTGACATATGCGTCGGAGACATGGACATGGAGTAGGGCGCATCAGTCTAGAATAGGTGCTGTGGAAATGAGTTACTTGAGAGGAGCATGTGGACTTACTAGATGGGATGGAGAAAGTAATGAGAGTGTGTATGAGAGATGTGGTATGAGTGAGAAGGCAATTGGCATTGAGTGTGGAGTGGTTGAGAGAGTGAAACGTGATACATTGAGATGGTTTGGACATGTGGAGAGAATGCAAGGCGAGGAATTTGTAAAGAAGGTGTATGGAAGTGAAGTTGTGGGACCTGGTGTGAGAGGCAGACCTCCGGTCAGATGGCAGAACAGAGTGGAAGAGTATGTAAAGGAGAGAAACGTGAGGGGCAGAGTAGGGCTTGAACAAGTAAGGAGGGAGTGTTGGAACAGGGAGAACTGGAGACACTTCTGCCGTGGCCACCCCCTTGGGGGGAGTTCCCGGAGGGAACGAGGCGTCGGAGCTATAGATAGATAGATAGATAGATAGACCTGTGATTGGGTAACTTAGCTTAGGTTATTTGGATGGTGGAAGGGGAAAATATTGGCAAATATATACCAGTAGGCCATACTATTACTCTTAAAAATAATTTGGTAGTACAGTATTGAAGAACTCGTATTTGGGACAATCATTAAGACAAACTGTAAAATATGACCCATGGTAGATATAACCCAGGCCCCAATAATGACATGGTATATATAAATAAAGGCAACATCAATGTCCCATACTACCCAACTCAGGGGTGTAGGGGCCTGAGGCTGGTGGTGGCATTACATGGGAAAAACCTTCTGCGTACCTCTCAGAGCCTTGAACCCAAGCAAGAGCTGAGCAAGTGACTCCACGCAGGCAATGTACACTATCAATGAGGTGATGCTTAAAGGAATTTATTACGTTAGAAAGTTTTATGGCACAGTATACAGTACATCTTGAAAAGATATAATTCTTTTTTATTATTGTTTATGTTTATTATAGATTTGTAATGTCCATGATATCAAACTATTATGAATGGAGTGGACTGGCTGCATCGCATTTCTTAACTCTTCCACTTCACTATAACCATACACCATTCATGTCTTACCTCATGTAGGGCAGCATTGGGAAGGAGTCTGCACAACTCTTCAGCATCAGTGTCCAGAACCACAACTATCTCGGGATCCTTCAGCTTCTCATCAACTTCGGTCACCACGTATTCACAAATTCCACAGGTGTCAAAGTTCATGTTCAAAGTGGCTCGCAGTCCTAGTAAGCAGAAAATATACTTTAAACCCCAATAACTTGTAATATGATTTTTCGTAATAAAGCATAAGGGCTGATTCACACTATATCATCCTAAGTTAACTATATTCTCGGCTACCTCTCCAATTGAAGAGCGCTGATACTAATGATATAAACAAGACTCAGCAAAGAGATACAGTACATAGTTACTGAATATTAACAAGGAACTTCAAAGATGGGGCTCAATTATTCTTACCAGTCCCAAGTACCTCTATGCCACATCAGTAAACCACACAAAAATATACTGTAAAAAATGGTTGCAAACAGACACCCAAATTCAGACAGAGGCATAAAATACATTACCTGTGTGCTTTGGTGGCTTGCAAAGCTTCATTTCCTGGCAGACAACCTCGGGGTCAAGCTCATGAACCAAGAGCTTAATTATGGCATCACCATACTGCTCCACAAAGCCTATACAGTCGTCCTGGAGAGTACCTGGAAGGTGGGCACACACAAAGTCTACCACCTCCATTATTTCACTCTGTATGGGAAAGTAAAACAAATTATTGACTAGCTAGTATTCTACAGCACGAGCACAAATTCTCCTCTCCACCCTTCTACAATGTACTGTGCATGATTTTCTCTTACACTTACTTGTATGTAATAAATTTTCTCTCACAGCAGTTAGAAGACTTCCTTCCAGTTGCATAGGTAATAACATTATTAACATTGTAATCCTTGAAACCCAGATTATTATATCCCTGAAACTATGATAATTTCAAAACTTTGGAACATAGTGTGTACACACACACACACCTCAGTAGCATTATCTCCAAGCAACTGGTCCAACTGAAGCATTGCAAATTCACACAGCACACACACTGTAGACTGGCTTACACCATGCTGCTCTTCTACACTGTGAGAGGCATCTGTAAGGGAAACAAAGATAATTATTAGTATCTTGTGATGTTGCATTCTGGAGTCACTGAAGAGACAGGCATTCAAGGATATATAGTATTTGGCTTTCCATTGTACTTAGTAGGGAGTCATTGTTGCACTGCTGTATATCTTTCATGATGTGGCCAACATACATTGCAATATCCACGCCTCCATACACCCTAAACAGCAATAAAATCCTTAAGTAGTCAAACCTCAATTAACGTGGCAATTTGCTTCTGTACCCTGACTGTGTTGAAGAAATGGTATGTTCATGGGTTTCTTGAAGCACCCTAAATGTTTTCATTTGCAATTCAATATTAATAACAGTATGCATCATAGATAAACTAACAATATAAAGCAAATTCACAACTTTAATTACCTAGGGATAAAACATGATGCAAGGAGGTATAACATCAGGAGAGCTATCTTGGTTCAGTTCTACACAGCAAATTAAAGTTGATAAATGTGGCTACATACTGCTCAGCATGAAATATTCTATTGAAGGGTAATAATCCTTCAGCACAATTTTCTGCATTATATGAGAAGCATATTAACAAATGTTTGACTGATAATGTGATGAGGATTGATGTGCACTGTTGTTGTCAAATTATTCTTACCTGATGAAGGCATGCCAATAAACATCCGAGATACAGGGAGCTGGTTAGAACTATCTAGCACAGGCAGTTCAGGTTCTGCAACAACAATAATGTTAGTAGGTTCTGTCAGAATCAACACATCCAGACACATGTCAAATATTACCACGGTTGTCGAGGACTGTATTGTCCTCTAAACCAGTATTTCTGTGCACAAAATAGCGCATTGGTTGGAGTATAGTATCTAGATCGACCTATTGTTCAAATCCCTTTGAGTATCGATCAGGTCTCCCTAGACGCTACACAGTACATTTATTCCAAAAGAAAAGGAATAAGCTGCTAGCTACTTAAATACACAGATACTGGTAACCCCCCTTATAGATAAGGACCCACATAGAAATACACAGTTGAAGATAATTTCAAGACAATCCCACAGTTGGTGTTATTCAAACGCATTCTTTATTCATTTGTATTTCTGCTTCAATATATCTACAACATCAAACAGTAAATAACCAAATGGTCATGTTCTTGGGTAACCATTATTGAATCCTCACAGATACCATGCTATTTCATACAGTGCATTAGGCAAATATTTCTTTGTTATCAAGAAACACCTATGATACTGAACATGTCTTTTAACTCCTAAAGACTGATCTACAAGTGAGGTTAGCATACATACAAAGATACACTCCTATTCACCACTATGTTGTCCACTCATTCCCTCCTCACTGAAGACATTAAATGCTCTCTCTGGCATTATTGCTCCATCAATGTATACAGCATAGTAAGCTATGCAATTTTATAGTTCTGCATTTTTAATTAAAAGTTAGTAATATATGTTACATCAAGGATTTACATATTCACCTTTGGGTTTGCAGAGCATAAGCTGGATGCAGATTTGATCTGGTGTGAAGTCTTCAATCAACATGTGAATAACCTGCTCAGTGTAGGCGTCAACAAACAACTGGCACTCATCTCTTACAGAGGACGGCAACATTGAGCATAACTGGTCAAGGGCATGCCGGATATTTTCCTTAAAAAAATAAAAGAAAAAATTATAACTCAATATATATACTGTATATACAGGGTGTAAATAATATTCGACAAAATATGATTAATATCTTTTGGAGGTTAGGTAAACTCTACCGACATAATGCTACTTGCAAGCCTCAGCATTTCCCTACATTTCACGGATTTTCTTCTTATACAGGCCTAGTATTATCCCTCTGCATTGAAAATATGATTCAATGTACATTATAGAACATCACATAAATATTGCAATCATGATAAAACTAAAGATGAAATAAATAAGGCCTCTTTGGTCCGAAAACGATATTAGGCTTCCACTCCCTCCGTAGCTCACCGCCATTTGACAACACAAGTTAAAATAGTTTTTATCAGTATTCATTGTACTTTACTGAGATCACACACAGCATACTTTATAGAACAAAATATACTCATAATTATATTTTATATCTCTGGTGTAAGTTAATGCTATACGTCGCAATACACCCTGTATATATACAGTAGTTACCTAAATTGTCACCATCATCAATACCCTATTTCCCTTTTTCCAAGGGGTGGGGAGGCTCTAGCAATAGTGTAAGACCCCTGACAGGCAAGGGGTCCAGCTAAGAGGCTATAGTTGACACTTGGGTGGGGTAAATAAAATGTACAGATAAAGTTATAAGAAAGCTGTATCTAAAACTTACAATACTCTTTAGCATATATCTCAGGATAATACCTCCCCAAACTTCTCCATCTCATGTTTAATTCAGTCATCAACTACGTTAACCAAATAGATTTTTCTCATTGCTTCTGTGCAATTGTTTTTATAATTTACAGCAATGGCAATGCCTGTACCACCATTGAAAAGTAAAATATTTCTCATCCGTCATTACACCACTGCTTCACTGCACCCCTCATGTAGACTCATACATTGAAGTTTACCTGCCTCTGCTATTTTCCTATCGATTACTTGAGCCTTAAAAATGAGTCTGGAAATTACAAAGCAACAGAAAAAAATGACATATTAAGGGTAAACCTCTGCGTCTGATGATTTATTATCACCAAATTGATTGTAATACAGTAATGGTGTGTCTTTCATTGTCCATTGCAAAGATGAGACTAGTTGGATTCACATTCATAGGTGTCATGTAACCCTGTGAAACAGAGATTCAGGAGAGAGGAATCTTTAGTTTGACTATGAGTGAAGGTATGTGTATGAGCATAATACCTGCCTTAATCAACCTCAGACACTACTATCACTCAACAAAGTTTCTACTTTACCTAAGTCTTGTGAAAAGGAAATGCAGGAGAGGAATCCTTAGTTTGACTTTGAATTAAACACAGACATTACAATCACTCTACACAGTTCATACTTTACCTCAGTCTTGTGGTTCTGAAGGATTTCCTCCAACTGAGTCATAGCGTATTCGCACATAACACAGGTCACGTCCTCCGACACTGGTACACTTGCCACGGCCTCACTCTCAGCAGGACACAAATGCAATTCAGGGCAAATCTGACAAATTAATTCATTTATAGAGTATTTTTACTGTACTTGGCAATCAACTGTTTATATCATACATTTACAGCTCTTTCAGTAAGCCTTCTCTAGCCACTCTATCATTAGCTTACTATAATTCTATTAACTAAGGCCATAAACAGGTTTTCATAAATTTCAAGACTTCATCACCTGCCATTTTTTTTTTTTTTTTTTTACTGCACACACCAGTTTGGTTTACCAAATATTATAAATTATGTATCTTTCTTACCTGTGATGGGTCCATTTCCTGAGCCAGAAGTTCAATGACCTGGTCTCCATAGGCCTCTACATAGTCCTCGCATTGCTCAGCTATTGACTGGGGCATCAGGTCACACAGCCTCTCCACAGCATCCTCAATATCCCCCTATATGTAATACATTTAACTATTAACCAACAGCTAATTAAGTCTGCCATTTTTTCTATCACCATACAACTTTAATGTCATAGGAAAGACATCTTTTATTATTTTTTGGTTTAAAACTGTTTCAACAGGTGTTTCCAACAACTTGATGATAATCTCGGAATCAGTTCAGTTGTCCGTCATTACCAAGTACAGTATAAATATAGTTAGTACATTAAGTGAAACATACATACTACAAAAAATAAAGATATATTCTTGGTAGTTTTTTCCATGTACCATTTATCATTGAGCAACAGATTAAGAATATAAAATATAATTATGAGTATCAAGTACGACAACTTCGGCAACAGCGCCAGCAGCAGGACCAAAACATTTACATGTGGAGCCCCTTTACAAATGTAGTGTTAGTTTTTCAGTGATGGAAATGTGGCTCAACTCTTCACAACTTTCATGTCTGAGTACTTGCTGTGTTTTTTTCCATGAAGAAGACTTTCAATTGGCAACAGCATGTACAAACACAGTCATAGTTGCCGCGCTAACAGAGTCCGTTATGTTTACAGTCTGTGTAGTCGTGCACTGGCAGGGCCGCACATTGGTATAGGATGGGAGGCCCAGGGAGGGGTGTCCATTGCATTATTTGAGTATAATATTAATACGATAACCAGATATTGTCAATCATTCCGATTGGTTTCACTTTGCTATTGATATACAGTACAGTATTTACAATTTTTCTATATACGTCTTATTTCGATCAGTCCATTCTATGTCAAGGACAGTGGATAGGTTTTTGTAGTGTTTTTTCCCAACAAGAATTCTGTTATATTGTGTATATCAATGGTCAACGAAATATTTCTATACTGTGTGAACCTAAGTACATACAAAATAGAGTACTCAACAGTAAGTGCTGGATGCCTGGTTGTTCCTAATCAAATATAAGAATAATGTAGAATTTGCAACTTGTGCAAAACTGCTTCCGGGTCCCATGCCACAAATTTGGTCCAGCATATAAGTTTGTACCATAATGACGAGTTGTTGGAAGCACCTATTACACCTTAATATACTTGAACTAACAGTCTATTTTGTTATAAATATCTTCAGTGTCAAAATATTTTTGAATATTTGAAAATTACAGTATAAAACCCCTTCCATAACCATTATACTGTATCTGCTCAACCCCTTCACTAAGATGGCAAACATAGGATTTAAGGCCATGCAGGACATATTCTAACATAAGTAACAAATGATAATGTTATAGGGTATGTAACCTAACATACACCTTATTTCAAACACACTATAAATTCCCTTGTTAAACTCTATATTGTATATTAACTCCATCAGGAAAATATATATAAAAAATATAACTTCACTGACCATATTCTAAAGTAGTCAAAACTATCACAATGAATATAAATACCAAAGGCAATAGAAATACATATCAATTACCAAATATAACCAAGATGAAATAATCATTCTGTCACAATGAATATCAAGCAACGTATCACATCTCTTCTTCATAAAACTCTATATTGTATATAGGTCTGTGGATAAAATGGATATGACACCAAAAAGGTTATTGTGGTTCTTTCATCCTCCTACCTACTTCATTTGTACCAATTACCTGTTCAGATCATTCTTTACCATGCCAAAATAAACACAACAGACAAACTTGGATTAAGGGGAGAAACTTTTGACAATAAACTGAAGGGCTACTATCCACCAAACTACAATACAAAACAGATACCCGCTTATTAACATTAAGGTATAGTTTCAAGGATTCAGAAGCCAATCACTTCACCAAATAGAGGTTCTCCCCTTAACGGTACAGAAAGAAATTGGACTACTAACCCGTGTATCTTTCTGTTCCAACATGTTCTGCAGGAAGTGCAGGGCAAACTGGCACATGACACATTTGTTATCATCACCAACATGACTTTTGCCCAGTGGAGCCCTGACAACGCCACTCCTGCCTGCTGGGGACACGGCTTTACAAGGAAGAAAACATTTATGTAAAGATTTGCTGGAGAACAATTGCAGGAATGTATATTTGTAATGACAATTTTTTTCTGTAAAATCACTTGTTTTTAATACAGTACAGTAAACCTTCGATAAGTTGGATACTGTACAGTAAAACAGAATGCCCTTTTTTTTTTTCTCATAAGTTATTAATTATATGTTCCAATTATCCAGATCTAAATTAAATAAGTGAAAAGGTGAGTTGGAAAATACGATGCTCTTACAATTTTTAAAAGAATAGGAACTTTATGAAAACATCTTTTCCAACCTTAAGTGAACATATTGGTAACAATATGTCCCTGTCAGTTAACTTTGTGTCAAGGTCCTCATTTAAAAAGCTAATTAAGTTTATTACAAGCATTAATATGTCGGATTGGTCATGGCTTCAAATGTTCTGAATGATTAAGAGTTTAGATGAAACATCAAAATGTATTTCTTCATGAATTCAACGTTGTGTCCAACTATATATATATGCATGTGGCTAAATCTTCACACATTTGTAAAAAATTATTAGTTTGTTTACACATAGTAAGCATAGAATCTTATCCCTGGAAAATAGCATGTGCAGTAACTACTCTATTGACACCAGGAACGCATCCTTACCAATTCCTTCATGTGCAATAGATACACGTGGAAACTGCTGTGTTTCTGGCTCCTCTTCCTCTTTGTTACTGGTAATTGCTGAGGCAGCTGCCTCATCAGTTCCAATCAGATGTTCCCCAATGGGCTGGGCAGGAGTGAGGCGAGCCCGAGCAACAACACTGGGACGGTTTACATCCAGTATGGTGAACACTGGATGCTGTAAATAGGAAGGAGACAAATCTTACCCTTTACCAAGATGGTCTAGCTATGACAATCCTAATACAAACCATTCAAAAAATACCACTGACAGGAATGTCAATTTTCAGGTTTTAACCTCATCTTATCAGTATGATAAAACTCGACAGTATATACCTTACCCAAGATGTTAATTTCGGACAAGACCTTCTAGATATATAAATATATAAAGTTGTTCCATCTGTCTGTCAATTCTCAATATCTGTTAGGCATTTTCTCAACTACTGAAAATATCCAACTGAAAACTGGCACACCCATAGAAACAACAATGGAGAAAACACAAAATATTTAAATATAGTTATTTTATTTCGACCCAGCTCTATGCTCCATCTGGGATACTAGGCGATAAGATCCCCAAAGCAGATTGGTAGTTTTGTGGCGTTATAAATCTTTAAAATGTTTCCCATCACACCACAGAAAATATTAATATGTTAATATAACTGACAACAAAAGAAATGAAGAAGTACAATTCCCTTCATCTGCATATTTTTCCATCATCAAAAGACTTCTAATTGTGAAACGTTAACAAATCCTCTAAGAAAATGTCTTTTGTAAGCTGGAATGCAACTGATTCCTGCAAACTATCCCAGAAAGCTAATCACCTCAATGCTTTGTGATATAGTTTAGAGGATGCAGGAGCACTCCAATTTAACATCCAGAGTTTCTCCCATTAAAAATAAGAGGAATACATCAGAAAATACTATACCTGCTGTGCAAAGACTGAATTGGCACCACAAAGACCAACAGCTTCACAAACATCCTTAGGGTGAATTTCTGCCATCAAGATGTTGTAGAGAGGAAGGTAGTATTCATCCACGAGTGAAAGACAATTCTGGCTGAAGCTTCCCATTTGATGACATAAACCATCAAGAATCTGGGAAGAGAGTGAGGGTGGTGGTATTAAACTTACTCTGACGAAAATTCTCCTCATAACTCTCTATTTTCCAATGCGAATTTAGCGACTAAAATTTTTACGTCAGAGAAAGCTTAAGCACACCCATGACAAGCAAATCCCTGAGCTCCAACTGAATTTGATTTTATAGAGGGTATTACAGGGTTGGTAAATCGGGAGCATATAATTCTTTGAAACTATTCCAAGCAACAAGCTATTATAATTTTTGTTCATCTGGTCCTGTCTCCTGGCATACTTTCATGGAATAAGGCACTCTAATATATGAAAAATATACTCTTCCCTTAACCCTTTCCCATCCGACCTAAGTGACCTGTCCGCTTTCACGTGTGGGTACCTGTGATATGATATTGATATAGACAAAATGAAATGGAACGCTCACGTGACAAATGTAAACAAACCTACTCTCGCCTGTTACTTATCAGGCCCCCCACCTCCCCCTATCCCCGTCATTTGGGAAAAAAAAAAAAAAAAAAAAAAAAAATGTATCTTTTAATTTTATAATAACACTTTACCATACTAAGTAATTTACACAACATTCATGTGAATAACAAAATTATAATGCTGTTCTGCACAAATAAATAGCCATTGGGTATTCAGTTAACTAAAAAACACGATAATAATGCCGATAAATCTAACGTTGGTAGAGAGGCACTGACCAGTATTGCCAACCCCTTGATACTTTTTTCGCCCTCGGCTTAGCAAGTTAGGATGAAAACATTACTCAACTACTTGAAGCTTTTATTTGTACAGTAATATTATATCAACAAATAGGCTAGACAGCCATTAGGTATTCATTTAACTAAAAAAGACGATAATATTGTTGGTCATCTGCAAATCTAACGGGCATTCTATAATTTATTATCCCTTCACTTTTACGTGACTTCAGTTACATAAACATGAGATAGGAAGGTCGCAGTCTGTGCTGTTATATTACAGTATTAGTGTGTTAGCTGAGCATCATAAGGTGAAATTAGTAGGCAGGCAGGCAAGCAGATAGAAAGAGAGCAGATAGGCAGGCAGGCCCGAGCCGCCAGGCACCCCAACTCCCCCTATCCACGTCATTTGAAAAATTTATTGTTTATCGTTAATTTTATAATAATATTTTACCATACTAGGTAACTTACACAACATTCATGTGAATAAAAAATTTATAATGCTGTTCCGTACAAATAAACAGCCATTGGGTATCAATTTAACTAAAAAACACGAAAATATTGCCGAAGTCCAACGGAATTTCACAGAGTGGAGGGAATAGGGAGGGATTGCCAGTCAAAGGAGGGGAGGAAGGGAGTAGAGGCTAATATATGATATTTCTTTTATTTGTGACTATAGATTCCATACAAACAGAATATGTTACACATTATTGGATACAGTGTGATTTGTCATGCATGTTATATGGGAGGAAACTATTATATATATGTAATTAAAGAAGAAAAATGAAAGATTACATCACAGCGATACTCTACAACATTTCCACTTGACCGTTACTGCCATACTGACTACATTATTGAGTGAGGTGAGGATGTGATCCTGCGAGCTACTGTACCAGTGTTGCCAACCCCTTGAGTCTTCACCCTACACAAACACTGAAATTACCCTACTTATGCCTTCAGTGTCCTCCGGTCTCTAATTTTATATACCGGTATTCATTATTATTATTTCTGCAGTGGTTATCACTCACTCTCTCTCTGAGTTACAAGGTGATATAAGTGGGAAAATAACTTGGCAGTGTGGGGATGTTGTGGTGGCAAAGGAATTCCAACTACTGTATTATTTATTGTCTACTGAATAAATCAGTCGTTACTTAGTTTTAGTAGTTCTAGGACAAAATTATTTATATTTATATACACATATGAGTGAAAAACAAACAGGCAAAATCTTATGTATTGTTGATAACAAAATATGTACTTGTAAGATGCAATTACTTGAGTAGCCTATGGCAATACTGTGTAACTCTCTCTCCCTGTCCCAGTTATACCAAGTCTGATGGACGAAATTTCCCTAACATTTTGCCTCAATTATTCAAGGATTAATCTTGAACATTGACGGTCTTTTTGGAGTTATTTTCGTCTGGTATGAATTTCCCTGTTTACTTTTGAACAATCTGTATATAATTTCCCTGTGTGGGCTTCAAAATTCCCTAAAACATACAACTTTCCTTCCTTCACCTGGTAACACTGCCCTACCCTTCCATCCCGCTATCTTTCTTTCTGCAGGTGATCGTACCAAATATTATATAAACGTAAAAAAGAACTAAGAAAATTTGATCTTCAGCTAGGGATAATGTTGTTTTTATGTTTATGTATTTCAAAAATTAATAACAGAGAGACAATAAGTTCCGCCGACAATAATAATAAAAACAGTATTGCCAGTCTACAAAAATTTCACTGGTTTTCGTGCTTTTTGTTTTGATTCGTTCGCGGAATATAGGTTATACGATGGCTAGAGACACTGGATTTGAGAGTATTTATATGCTAGGATTTATTCTCTATATTTTAGCCATAAACATTTTTTCCTACAATGTTTATTTAAAAAAATAGTTAAATTCTGGGCATTTCATCGAGGGTGGGCCATATATGGCCGAGGTCGGATTGGGTAGTGTTAAGACACTGAAAGTATAGTACTGAAGCTTAATGACATCTTCAACCTTTGAATCTAACAAATACATACCTTTAGCTGTCATTAGTGAAGTTTATAGCTCTAGTCAAGCAAAATCAGGGAAAAAATAAACCATTATTGCAAATAGCATCATAGCCTACCTGCTTGAACTCCAATTCAGTGGTATTTGCCGTGAGAACGTCTCGCCAGTGCTGGACAATGGCCACACAGAAGTCACATGGCTCATCACCCGTCTGAGGCAAGGGGGCTCGCTGGTAGTTCTCAAGGTCATGCATTCTCGTTTCACACATTTCTATTTAGTAGGAAACATGAAGACCATGAGCTGTTTGAGGATTCAACACTGGTATATAAAAAAAAATTACCATGTCAATAGATAGTAATGACAGTATGTGAAATATCAACAGTAAATTTTTTGAGGGAGTGAATTATTGTGCAAAATATGTAATTCAACCTACTCACTAATCTGATAATAGTTGCCTAATGAGAATCTTAAGACAGAATGAAATCATATTATGAAAGACATAAGGTGGCAACAGTCTATCCGTCTGTACTTCAAGTGTTGTAATTTTCTTTTTTCATCATCATCAATACTCCATTTCCCCTATTTCAAGAGGTGGGGGCTCTACCACCAGTGCAGGACCACCGACAGGCAAGGGGTCCAACTCCGAGGCTATTTGAGCCTTTGGTTGGGTCCCCAACCCTCATTACCCCCCTGTATCGTAGGGGATACAAGGCTAACTGCAAATACATCACTGAGTTTCATGGATAATAAATGAAAAACGATACTGCAGATAGCAAACACATACAAACATATACTGTACTGGCTTTTCATCCCCTGAAATGTGGGTAGCCATACTAAGTCATACATCTCAGGGCCGAGAATGAGTATCTATCTATCTATCTATAGCTCCGACGCCTCGCTCCCTCAGGGAACTCCCACCAAGGGGGTGGCCACGGCAGAAGAGTCTCCAGTTTTCCCTGTTCCAACACTCCCTCCTCACTTGCTCCCCCCCCCCTCACACATACTCTTCCACTCTGTTCTGCCACCTAACCGGAGGTCTAGCTCTCACACCGGGTCCCACAACTTCACTATCGTACACCTTCTTTACAAACTCCACACTTTGCATTCTCTCTACATGTCCAAACCATCTCAATGTATTACACTTCACTCTCTCTACCACTCCACTCAATACAAATTGCCTTCTCACTCATACATACTCTCATTACTTTCTCCATCCCACCTAGCAAGTTCACATGCTCCTCTCAAGTAACTCATTTCCACAGCACGTATTTTATATTGATGAGCCCTACTCCATGTCCACGTCTCCGACGCATATGTCAGCGTTTGCAGGATTATACTATTTCTCAGTCCCTTTTTCACTTCCATACTCACACTCCTACCCTTTATAATCCTCCTCAGTGATCCTATGACCTGCCTGCCCCTCACTGCTCTCTCCCTGATTTCTCCTTCCATACTTCCATGTTTACACATAACTGTTCCCATATACTTGAATTCCCTCACCTCCTCCATCCTCTCACCCCCTAAAGTTATCTCACATTCCGTCCCAGTTGGTACAACCACTCTAAATGAGAATGAGTATTCTATTTAAACAAATTGGACTCACCATAACAATATCAATTGTTTTGGCATTCACCATTTACTTAAACAACTGCTCCAATAATAATTAAATGACACAAATACTGCATAATAAAAACTCTTTATATAATACTTTTTTGCCTTTCTTACCAATTCAAATTCAGTAAGTTTTATAGAAATAAGTTGGAATGCAGTTCCAGCCTATTTTCCATTACTATAACAGGCTTAAACTCACCATGTGGCTTACGTATACTGGCAGCTTGAATTGGTAGAGATATGGTATTCCAGCCCACTACTGTGAACTTTCCTGCTGCCAAAGTTATGCACTTTCAATTTAGGATACTTTGTAATGCCTCATAGTTACACTTTTAGTTGCAAATACACTGTACTTACCAACCAGGTCACAGAAATCATCAGGAGTCAACTGCTCTGTCAGGAAATTGTAGATACCATCAAAGTTTGCTTCAACCAGAGCCATGCAACCATCAGAGACAGACCCAAGCCGGCCACAGATAGCAAACAGCCGGTCCATCAGCTGTTGGCAAGGCAAGGGGGTAATGTTATTTTTCATTAGAACAGGACTATTTATCCCCATTCACCCCCAAAATGACAACAGCTTGGGACTGGATAAAATATGGTTCTGTTTAGGTTACCTCTGCACGAGAGTGTGTCTTCACCAGTCGTATGGTTCTTGCAATGAAATCCTTGCAAGCTTCACAATCCCCTGGCTGTGGGGTTTGAACAGCTGGTCGGCGGATGATTGCATTGGATTCAATTGCATGAGCTCTCTGTAAAGAATAATGTCCATTATAATCAACATTTTCATCATTCCGGCATATGGATTTAGGCCTTACATCTATACACAAACAAGTATCCAAGCATATCATCCATAAAAAAAATGAAACCTTTTCTGTGGTGCAAAGATATATCTATATTACTTTATTATCAACAGTAATTAGCCCAAGGCATTTTCACAGAACTGACAGACCTTGTATTCCAGGATGAGCCTATCGACCCTGAGGGAGTTGCAGAGACCGGCAGTGGCACACACAACCTGAGGGTTCATCTGTGAGGCCAGGGCATCAATCAGCTCAGGGATGAAGTCGTTCGCCAAGTGGAGGCACTCGTGTCTTATCAGCTTAATGGGGATGAGGTTGCATGACCCATCAAACACCTCCCGAATCAGCTCCTGTTTAAGGGGAGAAAGAAAATCAAGTTACCTTTAAATGAAATAAGAGGACAGCCCAAATGATCACAATATTTCGTGCATATACATATGAGCAAGTTACCCTACCTTGGAATCGAACCCAGGGCCAGAAACTGTGAAACAAGGGAGCTTAATTGCAACCTACTTTAACCACCAAAAGTCAGATGTAATATTGGATGCTGATGAGCAGAATCATTCAGGTGTACATATATTACTACAACTCCCCAATGATACATCATGACTCAATCTCCAGAGAATATTGGTTACATAAAACAGAAACTGCCTATTGAGAAAGAGACAAGCAGCATGAGGTGAGGTGGTACAGTATTTGTAAGATTTCCCTCCGAGTTCCTGAATGATGCAAGAACTCAGTCACAAACAATCATCATAAAATAAATTAAGGACATCATGGAATGTTAACTTCACCTAATTTTATCTTCAACCAAGAATTCATGTTTTTCTTTCAGTTGTTTTGTTGTCTGTTAGCATGATTACAAAAAATTGTGTGACTTTTTTTCTAATAAATCTTGCCCGACTGGCAACAAATGATTATTTCTTGGTTGAGATTCAGCTCTGGGCCTGAATCCAAGATATTTTAATCCTCATTAATAAAGAGGGTAAGATATTGTAAGTAGTGCCTTTTGACTTACTTATCCAGTTGTCATTATAATGAGACTTTAATAACCTTCTGGGAGAGATGCTCAGTCATGTATATAAATAGATACAGGATGCTCAGCCTTGGCAGAGGTTTGTGGTTTCAAAGAATGTTTTTGTTTAAGAAAATGACGGGTTACAAACTATTCAGATTTCTACAAGATATAGGCCATTACAAAATATAACTAGGATAACCAAAGTCTTCACCTAATTTGGTGACAAAAATATGGTGTTGCTAATTTAGGATCCTCGACTGCAAACTGCAGCTGTCGAGTAAATTCATGCAGCAATATGACAAGCAAGGAAACAGCTTCTTTCTTATCTCTACAATATATCATTCTCTCCTACATTTTTCAGGAAGATAATTTCATCACCACAATATCATCCTTCCTTAATCCACTAGCTCCTCCACTTACCATTCCCTTTCTTAATTCTTTCACTTTCAATCAACAACCTTCAACGTAACTTTCTTGCTATATCAAAATGAATCCCAAGAGAGGGTTGGCGTAGCAAAGTATAAAACATGTATGAGACAAACAGCAGTCAAGTTGTGTGTGTACCTGTGTTTCGTTACTGAGCAGCTGGTCCCGAGCCTGCTGTACCATATCCTTACACAGGCTACAGATGTCATCATTGTCCTCGGGCAGAACCTTCTTTTCCCAAACAGTGTGTATGCAGTGAGTCACAGCATTGCACTCCTTGGCTTTACTGTAAGAAAATAATAAATCAGCCAATCCAATAATCCGACCCGTTCCTCCCTCTAAAATAATCGTACAATTCAGATAAATCTTACCTATTTATTCCTTGTCTGGATGCAAAAAGGATATTAATGAGACCGATCCTCCTTATCACTATACGAAGAGGCAGAGTCACAAGTCTTTTTATTGGACACAGTGCCTTTTTGCATTCAGCCAGAGAACAATCACAAGGACAAACTCTCCAACTGGCATATATCTATTAGGAATGATAATAAAGCTCTGCTACACTCCTGACAAGTGCAGTACAATAGCACTCTTGTTTAGGCTTATTCTTTCTGCCACCCACATAATTTTTTTCACTACTCACTTTGTTCCTATCAACCATTATACTCCTGTACTCAACAAAAATCCAACTAACTAAAACCCATCCCTAGCACAACATAGGATATTCTGTGGTGGGAATGAATATGCCAATGTTATTTCTATGTAACTATAGAAGGGTTAGGAACAATGTACAGTACAGTATATGCAAATAAGTGTACATGCACATTTAATAACATAAATCAACAGCTTGGGCAAAACTACAACAGATAAGAAGTAATGCTGTACTCACATGATGGAGGCGCACCAATAACTTGGCCCATAGGTACATTCCCGGCTCCCCAGCAAGGCACTCTCACCACCCGCCACACACACTGAAACAATTATCAGCTTTTCATATAACTGTACCAACATTATCCTTTAAATGACTCAAGGCTTCTGTAACATTTTCTCCAACATCATTTGTGCTTAATGGATGAAATTGAGATATTCCACCAATTTTATAAAGCCACTACCAATCTCTACATGCATACTGAATATTTCTGAAGAATAGTTTCACCTGAACTTTTCCAGCTTTTTATGCATAAGTTTTTAGTATTCAACTCATTTTTGACAAAATCATTATCAGGAAAGAACCTTTAACTTGACCTGACCTACCTTAACCTAACCCCAGAGGTTGCCCCAGTCCTAATTAGGGCCTGATTGCTTGGTTAGGCCAAGTAAGGTTAAGTTAGGCCAGGTTAGGTTAGGTTGGGTCTGTTATATCATCCCATGGTGTTTACAGCAACTTGATTTAACACACATATGGATTTGTACAATGGGCATAATAAATGGTGGTAACCAAGAATTACTTTTAACTCCTTATGACCAAATGTTACATAATGACATGGCTTACTGACTGTGTCTTTACTTTTTCTACAACAATTTCAATTACTGGTAATCTTTGAACTCTGCCTGCTTTAGGGAATAAATAAGGACAATTGAAAACCAAAGAGAGAAACAAAGGAAGACATTAATTAAATCAGGTCATAAGTCCATGACAGTAACTTAATGAAAAAGACTAAAGCTAAATAATTTTTCCAAACTCCACCTTTACCATACATAATCTTTAACTCATTACAGCGGCTCTATCCCCGTCATTAATCCGCCGGTAAGTATATAAAAAAAAAACAACCTTGGGCTGAACTTGGATCGTAGCAACTCTGTATTGGACAGGGATTACCATTACTTTCCCATTCCTGACACAAATCCTGAAGAAACTCTATAAAGGTTAAATCAAGGTTAACCTAAGTATTAACACATAGGTATAAATAATTCTTCCCGCTTTAACTCTGAATTTAGAACAAACAAAATTAACCAAAATGAAACACAAAAAACCATCATCGGCCACTGTGTACCTTTATTACCAAACTTTTATATAATACCAATAGACTAATATACAGATAAATAAGCTTGAAATATATATACCTGCCAGGAGGGTGAGGAAATACACCATGGACCTCATCCTGGGTGTGAAGTGAATGACGCAGCAACCACCAATAAATGAAGAGCAACAAGAAGGGCCGGGTATACTCTCTGTCTGTCTGTCCGTCTCTATCACGTGATGTTTACTATACAGGACACCGTTGCCACATATCTAAACATATTTACATTTTATGCTAATAAATATTATGAAAAATACGCATAATACACATAACATTTAATTACGTTTAGTGTATAATGTGTGTGAATGCAGTGTAGTCAGGGTAAATAAGTGTATCATGTATATTTTGTATGTGACAAAACTATTGCGATGTGTACACCACTGCCAGACGATCACCCCATAAGGTTTTGATGTTAAACAATGGATGGATGTTTGTGGGTTGTTTACATTCTTTAGAGCCTTGGATTATGGCAAACATATAGACAATAGAAGAGAAGTTAAACACAAAGACATATGAGCTACTCCCGGACAAAGATTATTGAAATTATTTCTATGATATCCTATTTCTATGATATCCTATTATCATATCAGTACTGGCCGGTATATTTGAGCTGATTGTTTGAGCTGATACTCCTCAAGCTTGAGGAGTATGTAAACATATTTATCTAGCATATTGGCTGATAATGCTAAGGTTAACTTCTTGATAATCAGTTTAGGCAGGGTTTATTCTAAGGAAAATTTACAACTGCACAAACTCTGATGCGAGGCCCGAATGACCTAAACCAGAGGTTCCCAAACCGGGGGGCGCGGCTTTATGATTTATGTAATATGTATGATTGCATTATATGGTAAGGTTAATGAAAATAATAATGTGTTCTGGTCAGCTATCAGTGACTTCTATTGTGGTTCCTTCCTAGTTTATGACACCCTAGCCATGCAAATTCAAACAAAGTACAAATTTACAACTGCACAAATCTGGATTTACAACTGCACATTTTGAATTTACAACTGCACAAAAGGGGTACAACTGCACG
This sequence comes from Petrolisthes cinctipes, assembly GCA_033782935.1. Taxonomy (NCBI): domain Eukaryota; kingdom Metazoa; phylum Arthropoda; class Malacostraca; order Decapoda; family Porcellanidae; genus Petrolisthes; species Petrolisthes cinctipes. The sequence goes on from JAWQEG010007530.1 coordinate 27,519, forward strand.
TTAGAATAAACCCTGAGTTTAGGATGATGATGTAAACTGAATTCGCCATCAGCTGACTTGCATTTATTTTGTGGATAAAAGCTGAATGCTACGACGCCCAGTTTTTTGCGTGATTTCGTAACAATCGTCGACTGTTGTTGCTAAGCTACAATATAGGATGGTGCAGAAGGATGGCTCGCAACTTATGTAAGTCTTGCATAACATTAAAATACAAGTTAAGTCTACTCTAGCACTATACGTCTAAGACAAAGCAAACCTTACATAATTATATGGATGCTCCTCCCTTCATTTTATTGTTCGTTACCCAATACCCCGTAGTGATGCATGGACAATACTTTAAGGGTTTTGGCACCCCTTCGGCCCCAGCCACTCCCTTTCAGTTCTTCAACTGTCCCTCTTTTCATTTTATTTCCTTACTGCTTGCTGTCACACCTCTATCACCTTTCTCTGGCGCTATATGACCTGATCGCTGTTGCAGAGCCTAATATCAATCAATCAATAATTTTTTGTTAGTGTATGATATACAATTAAAAACCCTTTATACAGTATGCAGTTAAAAACCTTATATACTGTTATACTGTACAGTATATGAATAGGGTTTCAAGATCCACCAGAAATAGTGAACAAAGAAAGCCTCACTGCCATGCACACATGACTGTGACTCACTGGATGTGACAGGAAGGGTACAAGTCCACTCGCCAACTCCTTTGTAGGAGTGGCAGTTACAACAACACATTTTTTCAGGAATTACATGCTGCATTTAATAATACTGATGCTTCCCCCTTTAACAATTTAATTAGTATGTACTGGACCATTACAGTAGGAGTTTAGATGCGTATGTAGGCTAATGGGCATATGCTAACTTTCATCAATCTAAATGTAACATTTACACGATTTAACGTACCACACAGCCTTAACTATAACACAGGTATATGTTACACCAACCACAGATCATGATTTATATAAATAAAAATCAGAAATGAGTCACACGTCCAACCACTCCCTGTGCTCCAGTCAGTATCAAATATTAACATAATATATTCAGTAGCCCATATCCATTAACAACATCTAAACGCACCATAGGATGTACAGTCGGCCTCAGGAATTAGTACATAGATCATGGTTAAAATGGGGTCTTTATTCTGCACATACTGGAGGCATTGCATGTTCTGTTGACTGATTCAAGTATTAGCCAAAAACATTATTACCGAAAAAGTTTGGTGTTAGGAAATTAATGTACACAATTTTCTAGTTGTTACGAACCCTTGATGTCACAGTGGTGTATACGAATTCCAGAGGCCGACTGTAGGCCTACTTATAAGTTGACTCAGTACGGCTGACGTCAGGCTATATGTTAAATGTCACAGGATATTCCATTATCCAAATGCTAACTAATAAAATGTTTGTTCATACGGCCGGGTTGGGATAATAGACCTAGGTAGCTGTTAACTCTGGCAAGTAAACGAATTAGATAATATAAACCATGTATAGTTCATACATAGATTACAGGAGGGCGCTATATACCTCTCAACACTGTCTGAGTGCAGTGATGAGCCTAGAACTGGGATCAACTATGCGCGATGCGAAACCATGGGTGTACCATCACTGCAGCAATTAACCCGTTCGTTCCCGGAGAGCAAATGATTGATTGATTGAGGATGAAAGACGACCATGCACCATAGCCCTGGAACACCAATTTTCCCAGACCCCTATGTCCCTGTTCACCTAGCAGTGATTAAGTAGGAACCCGGCTGTCAGAGCGAGGATTGCAACCTTGTAGACTGGGGGAAGATGTGTTAATGGAACAAGACTGACTACCTTAATGACCTACATAAAAGTCGATAGGCATAATGCCCAAAATCTTCTTCTTCCTGGAACTCGTACCTAAGCTGTAATTAGACGATCGAGGGGGAAGGTGATACAGAGATGGGACAGTAATCACGAACGAAACTGTGGTGTGGACTAGAGGAAGAGGATGTGATTTTTTATTCATTTATTTTTGTTAATGCATGATATAGTAGTGTCGGTATAGTAACTTTCAGCAGTACGTGTGTTGAACTTATATGTTTGAGAGGGATGATTAGTAGCCTAAACGAATACGATGGTGCACAAGAGCGTTTAAATATCTATAAAGCCTACAAATTATTTCATCTCAGAGAAAAAATATATATAATAAAGAAAGAATACGAATGTCGTCAATTACTGTGGCCATATACATAATTATACGTACATTAATTAATATTCTTCTGTATCACATCATCATATTAAGTTTGTATAGTTCTGATGTCGTATAATACCAGTAGCTAATGGATTTTTAAGTGACACTGTAGGCATACACACTTTTTGTCTGCCACTGTACGCACCTTCCTGTTTATACCAGAAATCGATGACGATATCACTGTAGTTAGCATATCAGCAGTTGATCAACCTAGTCACACGTGCGAAGGGCGCCGGATATACAAGAATATCTGTGATGCTGTATAAGACCTGAAGTTAATGTTAGTCATAAATATCGACGAAGAGAACTTTTCCTCGAAGAAGTGGTTTAATAATACCACCCATAACCTTTTCAAATGATCCTCCTTTTCAACGGATTCATGGTAGTGACAGAAAAGAAGTTTTAGGCTGTAGAGATGAGGAAAATCAGGAAAGAGTAATAGATAGGGGCGATAGACAGGTATGACACAAAATGCGCATAAGGAGGCGTGGGAGAAAAAAAGTTAGTGAACGTATGGTAGCATTAAATTGGTAGGGGATTTGTGAAGGTCAGCAGCTGGAGAGGGAGGATAGCAAAGGGAAAGAAGGATAAGAAGTAGGAGGAGGATGAAAGAAGACCGTCGTAAGCCTGTAAGACCCAGTATATACGGTAGTACGAATGGAAAAAATGTGATAGAGAGGTGGGACAGCCAGTACGAAGGAAATAGAAGGGGAAAATAAATGAAGGTAGTACGGGAAGGCGAGGACGTTATAATATGGAAGTGTTGGAGATGACGTTTCTGGTTTGACTCCCGGACTCATTTGCAAAGTTCAGCAGAATGGAAGCAGCCTACGTACTATGTACTGGGACCTAGCCGGATCTGGGAACACTTCTACAAAACTGTAATTCTTTCAATAATTACCGAAAAGAACTCTTAAGGGAGAAGAAACGGTATTATTACAGAAGTACTGTGTGTTTGGCTAGGGCCGCGCATTGTTACTACATCTGGCTAGGTCCTGGGAATTTGCCCAGGTCACTTTATGATAGTTTACACCGGTTATATCCCGGTAGTTTGCCCAGGTTAGGTCCCGGTAGTTTACCCAGGTTAGATCCCGGTAGTCTACTGTGGTCTAGGTTAGGTTAGGTCAGACTAATTTCCAAATTATGTTTATAAAACGGGGCATCTCCGCGAGAAACACCATAGATGAAAAGTGTCTTCGAATGGTCCAAAATAGTGGGTAATGATACTAAAATATACATTATAGTGAACCCAGTACTTCTGGAAATTTACCGATACCGAGAAAACTACCAATTCCTCCAAACTACGTACACCACGAACTTAATCCTGTTTAAGTAACACTGAGGTTATTTGGGTATTTATTGAAAGAATTACTGTTTTGTAGCAGTATTGCCAGATCCGGCTAGGACCCACCAGTATTTTGCCCAAGTAATTTCCTGTTATTTCCCGGTAGTTTGCTCAGGTAAGATCCCGGTAGTTTGCCCAAGTTAGGTCCCGGTAGTCTGCTGTGGTCTAGGTTAGGTCAGTTCAGGTAAGGTCAGGGTAATTTCAAAATTTGAATATCTTGGAGGAAATGCCACAGAAGAAAATAGTCTTAGAATGGTCTAAATAAATGGGTAATGAAGGTAGAAAAACCGTACGGTAATTCTTTCAATATTTACCGTAATGGGTTTCCTGGGATAGTTTGGAGGAATCAGTAGCCCCCCAAAACTGAAAGAGGTTTCTCTTTAATAGTTTAATCAGCAATTCGGCGATGTTTTGTGTGCTGAAGTCATACGATTATAGCCTACCCGTTGCTGCTGACCCACTGTACTGAGACAACATTCACACATTGACATTGACAGCCAATGTTTCTGTTACCTGAAGACACCTGTAAGGGGATAGTATAGTGTTGGTAAATCTGGAGCAACTGCCTCAATTCCTCCAAACTATTCCAAGCAACAGCTAGCTAGGATACCATTGTTTTTGTTCATATGCTGGTCCTGTTTCGTGGCATACTTTGGAGGAAATAATATCAAACTACAAAATGGGGATATAAGAACAAGACAAATATAGAGAGAATTAAATTTGTGAGAGTAAAGTGGACTGCTTCGAAAAAAAACAAAAAAACACAAACACACACACACAGGGGCCGGTCATCAGTGATGCAAACCTTTGGACAACGTGTTATGAGGATTGACGATGACGACGATAATGATGAAGACCATGAAATGCATGTCCTTAATTCCCTCCCTACACAGGGCCTCTTCCACGTCCCCCTCCGTCTGCCTGGTGTTGGTGGTTAAGGTCGTTATCTCATGATTAAGTTGGTTACGCCACCTGACCTCAATTTTACCACTTAAGCGGAGACCGACTCTTGTTGGTGAATGGAAAAGCTACCGATTCCAACAGTCAACCTCAATGTTGTTAATATGGCTCACAGTGTGGTGGGTCCAGGTGACTGTAAAGCACGGAATAGAGAAAATGCCCGTGTGATACCGGCTTTACTCTGTGTTGTTAAGGTGGAGAGTGAATGATGTGGGAGGAGAAGCGATAGAGCCATCTGCTGACAGAGTTATGCACGCTTTCTTAGCACTTTTCTACAATTAACGTAAACAGCAGGTTCTAAAAAAAATATTCACCACCACATGGAACATAGGCCTACTCGATACTTTTCGCAACGTCATGAATATGTGGTTCAGAATACCTTGCATGGCGTGTCATATTTTGTACTGTAAGCTTGCGTTTTTATATAGCCTGTACATCAACCAATCCTTCAATCACGGGTGTGTATTGTGTGGCTAGTGTCCTTGAATGGCATAAAGAACCATGCATTGTGCAGCGTTCACTGATTCTCCCTTTGCTCATAACCTTTATTAGTCCTCTGCCTGACGTCGCACGGTCGCAGGGCGTGTATGTAGCCTATGGGTTCTCCGCCCTCTAAATGTGTTATTCCACGAAGTAAGGTCTGTCGACAACTATTATTTTGGGAACTTATCGTGCCTATATTCTTGGAGTACATTTCCATGACCCAGCATCACCTCCAGGCATTTCCCTCCATTCCTTGGTATTTCTTGTCCATTTCTTTACTTAAATATTATTTCATTCGACTTGAAGGAGTCTTCACTGATCGGAAAATGCCAATTCTACAGCAAACATTTCCTTAGGATATTCTTCTTCTGGCAATTTCACCTACTGTTATTATCACTCACTCCCATGATTAATCTTAATTTACTTACGAGTTTAAACTAATTCTTGAATATATGAAGGCCCCTAACACCAGTGGAAATGGAGGAGTTAACCATTTGGCAGAGCTAAGGCAGGTATGGGAGTGGCAGAGAAAGTAAGTAGGAGAAAGAGGGAAGATTAGACTACTGTATATATCAGAGCTTTATATGGGTCAAAAAGTAAGTTTGGGTCAAAAAGTAAGTTTGGGACAAAAAAATGTATGAGGCATGGAAGGGAGAACATATTGGATTCCCAAAGACCAGCGGAAAAAATGTCTTTCATCATGGTCACATGATCAATAGAATGACTTCATATGTCTGAATTCTTAGCAACTTGTAATTGTATGTGTTTAAGAGGGAAAAGCTGGAAGGCAAAGAAGGTGAATGGAAAAATCAGAGGTTACATAGATGAAGAAAGAAATATGTCTTGAAAACAACTTAATTTTCCATGTGTTAGGAAAGGATAAACACCCAGAGACATGATAACAAATTTTATCGACAACTGAGGAAAACTGAATAGACCTATCACAACATGAAGGTTATCTCTTACAACTTTTGTACATACAATACTACAAGTTTCACGACTTTTCTCCCCTATAACTTAGGTACTACATAGGCACTGGCACACCCAGAGGGGTGCAGAGGGCACATGAGCCACTTTTTGTAGAGCTACTGTACACTTTATAATTCACTATATCTCTCTCTCTCTCTCTCTCACACACACATATATTTACATAAGAATACCTGTACTCATCATATTCAATAACTTAAAAACTAATCCCACACACAATGCTTCCCCATAGTATTAATAATGAGAAACCAGCACCAGGTCCAAACAGTCATATGGCATAAAGATGATAGTGGAAAAGATTTATAAAAATCATCAGACACATGGAAAAACAAAGAAAGTACAAGAAAGCAGACAGATGAGAATAGGGGCCGGGCCTTCAATAACATGGCAGAATACAAGAAGAGAAAAGATGCACAACAGAGCAAGTAAAGACCATGATGAAAGATGTACAGGTCACATACATGAAAATGTAGAAACAGCAAGCAGAGCTAGCCCTAGAGACTAGTAGCACTGACCCCCTAGAGCTGACCCATAACAACAACTCAAACACACTAGAACAACATAACACTACAATTAGAAATTGAAGGGCATAATTTTAGAGAATGGGAACAACTGAAGTAAATAATGACACTAACAGAATACAGTATGCATATGGTACATACATAGATAAAGTTTAAGCAAAAGTAGTAGCGACAGAGGAAGGCAGTCCCCGACTTCCAGGGCTGGCCCTCCATACAAATATCCGAGGTATGAAAAGGCCATAACAAAAAACTACAGTACTGTACACAAATACAGCACAAGTAGTGAGGGGAGTCAGCCCTGGATGAGGTGGACACTAATCCCCCTAGAGCCAGTCCCCAAGTACAGGCCATAAAAATATATTTGGCACCCTTACATGCCACAACACATGAAGCATTCTGAACCACCTATTCATGCCATTTGTAAAAGTGATTGTTGTGAAAACTATCAGAGCATGGGGTGCCAAACAATTTTTGAGGGCTTCTACATAATGGAAACCTAGAGAAAAGTAGGAGATAGGTCTATGACAAAAGCTAAATGTGGGAGAAGAAGTGCGGAGGATTCAATAGGAAAGTCAGGAGAGTTAGGGGGACGACCAAGGGAGAGTCGGAGAGGGAAGGCCTGTCAACAAGTAGTTCTCTAAAATAAGTTATAAGCAATCATTCTTGTCTGTATACATGTAAATACTGGCAAGCTCAACCATGTATTCAGTCATCAGCATTCTCTCACAAACAGAATATTGCATCACTAACTCCAGCCCAATTATTCTCCCAACAAAATTCAAAGTGAAATCTCACACACACATATAGTGATTTCTCATAATTTCTGTAAGTGCTTGTATGTATGTCTTATAACTATGAGAAACCACAAAACACTCACCATGAACATTTACTGGAGCATCATTTACCCTCGTGCACTGTTATTTGACTATGACTATGGAGCTATGTTCAACACCTTAAGAATTAAGAATTTATAAGTAAAATAAAAATATAAAACTTTGACTTATGCAGAACAACTTCCTATACAATAACTGCAATACAACTTCACCTACAAACACAAAAAGTCCTGTACAGTTTTTCAAAAAAGATGATACAGAACTGTTATTCAATAACCTATAGACAACAATTTTCCTGTTAAAGGAAATGGTTTCACCAAACACATTATTTCCCACTACAGTATGGTACTGTACTTTACCACAGTTTTTACTTCCCTTTCAAAGGGGAGTAAAATGTCATCAGTATACTGGAAACTACTGATTCCTACTAACTGTGCCATTGTGCCACACAACATATAACCTACATTGAGATGGCCTCCTACTTGCCACAGTATACAGAAATTAGTAGTCTCTAATATACTCCTGCACCTGACCCCTTAAACTTCACCACTGGAAATGTACAGTCAATAAAAATCTATCAGTGGACACCTCCTGCAAACAACTGACATTTTGGTGGCTGATCCAGGCCAATGCCCGGGTCATCACATTTAATACATTCTCAAGACCCATTTTTGTTTGACTGCCAAATCACCCAGTGTTTTATACCAACACTCTATTTCATACAGAAAATGGGTTCTCTCTTACAAACTGTTCAGGAAGAAACACCACTGATGTAGCTGAGACTGGAATCAATGCCAAGCTGAGCCACTGTACATAATGACATGGGTTTCAGTCCTAAGTCTTTGAGTGGTGGTTCTACTATAACCCTTCTGTTTTACACTGTTCCCCATACGAACAAAATGAACCATGAGGGCATTGGACTGTGCAGTTGTGGTGAGTGCCAGACAGGACTGGGAACATATTTTATGGGTGATGCCACCTTCACACTGGAATAAGCAAATGTTTAATACTTTCAAGAACATTAATTATGCTATGATGCTGAAAAACTTTCTGCCACTTGGGATTGGAAACACTTTTCATACATCTATATTCCTAAAATCATAATCTCATTATGTATTACAGTGCAAGATCATGACAAAGTCGAAAAAAGAAGACTGCACTAATCCCCCCCAAAAATTGTATTCACACTGGAGAAGGAGAGAGAGAAGGAATAGCATACACAAAGGAAAAAGGAAAGAAAGGAAGGGTTGAAGAGAATATCAGGAGTGTCTGGGGCCCAAAGGGGCACCAAAAACCTTAAGAGTATTGCTCACATCCTAGAAGGCAATATTTCCCCTTTGGAGATACTGTACAAGAAAAAAATTAAATAACTGTGTATGAGTGACAAGAGAGAAATAAATGGGAATACTCTATTACACATACAAAAATGCCAATTGACCCATTTCTTTCATTACCCATTGCTTTATGTTTATCATACAATATTAATACAGTATAATCAGTACAGCAATTCAAATAAAACTACAAACAAATTTATGACTAGTATACAACTAGATTAATTAAATAGCTTAATCCAACTATCCACACCTTACTTTATTTAATGCATTGCTTTATAGTGTTCCCGTGTCACTGATTAAGTCTCCTGTATCTCTGTCACAGTGATTAATGATTCAATTCCAATTGTCAAAATTCACTGACTTCTTCAAGATTGTCTACAATAAAATTTTAACTTGAATTTACCTGTGTGCATGGGGCTTCCAACATACTGAAATCAAAATCGTGCAGGAAAATATTGTCATTAACTCTACTTTCTAGCTCACCCAAGACAGATTTATTGGAATAATACAAGCTACTCATTTGGTTTGATGGCTCCTGTGATGCTTACATAATAACAAGGTGTGGTCTTTAATGCTGGTTTTAGATGTCTGGAAACTGTAAAAATAAAAAATAAACAACTGAATAAAGAAAAGAAACTACTTTAACTCCACATCTCTCCTTGGTGGGTTAGGTATTATATACTGCAACTGCCAAGTGTCATTCTATAGGTCTCAGCCAAGACTGGTGTTGTTTTTTTTATGACAGAGCAGTATTTTGAGATACAAAATACTGAATACTATATTAAAACTTTCATTAATTTTCAGCGAGTGAGTGATTCTAACAAACTCATGTTATTGAAATAGAGCTAACAATTTTTTGGACCAAAGTGTATAACACATTCAAAGTCTAGATAATACAGTATAAGCATCATCATTTCAAGTGAATTCAACATAAAAGCTGTAATACATAAAACTGAATAAGAAAAATGTGACCAACAGTATATCATATGGCAATAAAACCATGTAATTATCAAGGCACAGTAAAGCCTCGCTAAAACACATCTTGATGTAACAACTTTTCAGCTTTAACGAACATCCCTTCCCTTCATTCGTTCAAAGTAATGAGGCTTTACTGTACACTCAATCTGCTTAAAACAGACACTTTATCCAGCACACGTGTCAAACAGCAGCCCAAGAAAAATGTAGATCGAAATGAAAACAGTATAAAATGACTAATTTCTTTAAGAAGCTAAACCATTTGATTGTTAATTAAAAAAAAAAATAATAATAATAAATATTATTCAATAACATTCAGTAATAACAGACAGAAAATCTTAAATATAACAAAATCTATAACATATTGGAACCAATAACATAAAATGGACAACACTGAAAATAAATTAGAATAGTACATGAAAAATGAACATTATACAATTACAGTAGCTTCATGTAGAAATTTTTTTGATTGTAACTTAACTTTGATACATAATTACCTGATAGACTACAACTGTACAATACATACCTCACTATAGAACACAATATGCAGTATACAATCTCCAGAGTGAAGCCATAACACAGACCAACACTGTCTGTCCTGTATGAATAAAAGCAAGAAGGTAAGATAATGATAACATGAAATTCACAACTGATTGCCATTACTGTAAAGCACTTCACCTCACACGGAAAACAATGTAAAAAAATATACAGTATATGACTCTCTAAAACCACTAACAGTAAGTAACCATCATACATCTTCAACTCAAAAGGGGGGAAGGAGGACGAGTACCCGACCAGTTAACATACAGTGTATATGTAAATATCCTCAACTGATAACAAAATGTCACATCCAGTTTGCTGATGAGTGATTCCTGGCCTTAGTGTGGCAACCTTTGGTCAATCAGTTGCCTTCTTCTATACAGGGTGTGGGATAACATATTCAAAGTTTTCCTCTATCAAACTATGTGGTGGGCAAGAGAAACTGAAAAAGAGGTACAGTTGCCATCAGATGACTCGAGGCCACCACCTACACCAAAAAGCTTGTTTTGCATGATATTCATTGCAGAAAAGTTAAATCTGCATACTGACAACTTATCACTGGGTTTGCTTCACCTGAGCAGAAGACTGAATTTCGGTCCAGTTCATATATTTCACTGATACCAGATACAACACTAGCATGTTTGTGGATGGGGTGGCCTCAAATCATCTGATGGCAAGTGTACAGTCAGCAAAAAAAGTATTGGAACCCCCTTATATTGAAATTAAATGTTTTAGCACTGTAGGGTTGATACTCTTAATCTATCCAAATGCTGATGGAGGACTGTTTCTGACCTAAAGGTACTATATAAGTAAAGGCACACACTTGGAGTGTTAGTAGTCATCTGGCTGTCATGGCGTGAAGGTGTCAATATTGCCCTCTTTGCTGACTCCCTCCCATTCTTTGCCAGAGCAACCCTGTAAACACTGAATATACTGTTATAATGTTTGGAGCATAACCTAGAATTAAATGCAACATTCTTGTGTATGCATGATAGGTTAGAGACTGAATATTGTTCCCACCTCTTCAGATGATATACAGTAAATATTGAAGAGAAGTACTTAGGTATAACAACCCTACATATCGATATCCATATGGGAGTTCCAATACTGTACTTTCTTTTGACAACTGTACATAAGTAATAATGGTAGTACCGTAACTAAGTTCTGATATTAGCCTACAACACCAAGCAAGCATTCAGATGAATCCTGTGGAACTTATATATGTGTAGGGGAATCTTATATGTCTTATTAAATGTTTCACTGATGACCTAAGTAAAATGTACTGATAGACTATCATAATGGTTCCAATGCTTTTACATCAGTATTTTACTGTATACTCATACATAACACATCAACATAACACAAACTAATGCACATCCATTTTCCACTCAAACCCTTCATTTAAGACCTCAAACTATTTTTCTAAGATTCTGTAGTTCATCATCAATTAGACTAAGTAATTTCATGCTTCTGTTAAAGAACAAGTATTAAATATATTCATGTTACATTGAATGTCTTATTACTTTCTAAGTCTTGTATTTTCGCTCTACTGGCCACTAATAATGTATCTTAAACTGGCCAGAAAACTATTATCATGGCAATACAAAGTACAATTCAGGGTTAAAATCTGAATAATTATTTACCTCACCATATATAATACAGCTTGGCAATAAGGTCTCAAAACTGAATAAAAAAAATTCATACCAAAACACTGTAAACAAATACAGAGTGAAAGTTTTCACCAACAAGAATTTAGTGCCCTAACAGACAAAATACATTAAAAGAATATGTACAGAATAAAGTTTTTATATGAAGCAGAAAGTATTTGAATAAAGTATAGAATACAGTTCTCTAAGACAAGTTACAGTGGATGATTGCTTTAATGCAGCATAGAATACAAGTTGCTCTGTAAACAGAGAATAATGGTCAGAATTCTTTCAAAAAGTACAGAAAAATATCTACAAACTAGAGAATATATGATAAAACCACAGAAAATACAGAGTAAAAACTGCAAACCAAGAAACATACTGTATATGGAAAGCCACAGGAAGTACAGAAATAGAATGGCAAAGTAGAATATGTGTTTAAAGCAACATTACCTGCACAGGTTGATCAGCTTCCAGTTTAAAGCCCAACACACTCAGTTCAGCTGTGTTATATCTGCTGTGCAAACCTATCAGGCACACTAACAAGTTGTAATTCTAATACCACATAAGCCTGCTTCAAGTCTTCCAAAACAATACAGAAGGAATTTCAATAGATACAGCAGGAAATAAAAATATTCAGTAATTCTGTGATGTGTTAGACAATCTTAAACATCACTATGACTTGTGTCTGTATAAAAATTACATTAATGAGAGAATAACAACATTATCTAGTAGTTATATGACATCATCCAATCAATGAGGTCTAATAATACAGAACTATGAAGCTGTAACTATATAAATGGTTACAATTTACTCTATATGTATATAATCTGTATTTTCAAATTTAATTGTAAATGCAACTATACTGTCCATACCTTTCCAGTTTTAGAGTATCTGTATTTGAGAGTATATTGATTGGCAGACAAGGCAAAACTTCTTTAAGAAACTATAAATTAGAATGCACAGTTGAAGTAACTTGGTGATTCGAGCACACTTGCAAGGTTTTACACAAGCCTATTCAAAATGTGGCAGAATGTGAATCTCGTCCACCACCTGCCACAAATAATGCAAGAAAATAATTCTTATAAAGCTATGACTGGGTGATTATATTAAACATTAGTTTTCAGAGTACTGTATTCAGAAGAGTATCTATAACTTTTGTTTATTTTTTTTGACCTTGTGAAACCAGATTTTGGATTGATAGAACTTTGGCACTTAGCTGAGACATTTACATATCATTAAAGATGATGATAGTTGTAACACTGACCATGAGTTAAGATGCCTTGTCACTGATAGTAGCCACATCAGTGAAATCACAAGCCATACCATATTTTCTATGCACAAAGGATGGAGAAGCAGAGTTAATTTGAGCAGTGTTTTATGAACACAATGTTTTAATCTGATATTTGTATACTAAAAAACACTAGTGACAGATTGTTGTGTCATTTAGCAACTACGTAAGCAAATATAAAAAAAAAAATTTAAGTCCACTTATCTATCAGGGGTATGAAGATATTATGGCTTGTAATTGTAGCTCTGATTATAGAATACACAATTTATGCCTTTTATAAACACTTCCCATTTGACACACAATATATACAGCTATACAATTACACTCCGCAACCCTGCTTAACAGGAGAACACGAAATGTAAAAAAAAAACTATTCACAATCACAACATACTGAAACACTTCTGATGTGATGTATTTTTAAGATGCAATGTCTAACATAGACAAACAAGACCTACCAGGAAATGTAGATCTATCAACCCTTATGTTCTGCAGGTCAATGATCAACTGTATCCCTGATGTCTGTAAATATTTTTGTAAGACTTTCAAGACCAAGCATGATACCCTCATCTGGGCCACTGTAAATTTTTGAGTCCCCCATGCCTTTATGGGTGGCGTGGGCAAAATCAATGAGGCGTATGTCGATTGGGGATTTACTACACCTATTGCGGTATCTGCCCTTCCCTCTGTGCGTTGCATCGGTCTCTCCTCTGCTCACCTGCTCCCGAAGCATCTTACCTCCACCGGTGGTTGTCTCGTGTATATAGGTTGGGTGTTTTGGGCCGCGACCAGGTGAGGGCTCCTTGGAGGGCCACTTGTCCCGCTGCGTGTGTCTGTCATCTCCAGCCCGGGACTCTGGCCATGCCCTACCTCTGCTGCTGGTGTCTGTGGTTCTGCTGTCCCTGTCCCTCTCACATTCGCGATCTCTTCGGGTTAGCTTTGTACTGCACGGGTCGTATCCATCGTATAAAATTAATAAGGAGGATGTGAAAAATCTAACTGAGTCTAATTTTGATATTATTGATCTTAATTCTTCTAATTTTTGAATAATTAGATCTGCTATGTCAATCCGAAGTCTTCGGCCATTATGTAAGAACTGCCATAAAGTCTTTTTAAAATCTTCTTCAGTGAGCTGCTGTCCGAAGTATTTATTTTTGCAGTGATAGCACTTTTCTTCCTTGTTGTAAACCTGTAAAAAGATTATAAAACATAATGAACTTCTTCATAAAATATTTTAAAAATAAAGCTGGAAAAATATTAACCCGTAACTTGTTAACCTGTTAAATAAAGTATCTCTATCTACAGGTTAGCTAAAACAAATGTTTTGGGTTTTAACTAAAATGCAGGGGTGAGGAGTTGGAGTCGGAGTCGGTAAAAATATATCTGACTCCGACTCCTTTATGTGATCAATTCTCGTGTACGGTACTCGAGTTGAAAAATAGGCTAGTGTCGGGAAATTTCCATTAATTTTTTTGGAAAAAAAAAAAAAAAAAAAAAAAAAAAAAAAAAAAAAAAAAAAAAGCCTTTTTGGAAGCTGTTGTGCAAATATTGATTCTAGTCATGTAATGTGGACTTATCATTACTCATTATTATTTTACTTCATAATGTTTTGAATGAATTACCCTGTAGATCACTGATTTATATCATATAAAATATATAACGATGTCAGTGAAAGATATGTGATACTTGGCAAGTCTGATTCTCAAATCTCTACTCTTAGTGTTTAATCACAACACTGTGTGGCAGTGTTATAAATTATTTCCGGTTTCATTTACATCCTTTACCTTATTTTTACTATTAAGAATACCACACCATATAACATACAATATTATATGAACTAATGGTTGGCCTAGTACTGTACTGGTGAAGGGGAGGGACCAGAAGGGGGAGGGGGGGTTGGAGTTGGAGTCGGAGGTGTAACCTTAAAATTTCCTGGAGTCGGAGTCAGAGTCGGAATTTTTTTAATCCGACTCCGCACCCCTGCTAAAATGATAGAAATATATCCATACAATGGTGTCACTTGTCACTTTCAAGTCCAATAAGCAGGTGAGTTTTATTAACAGCAAATTTATATCCTTGATAAGCCAAAAACCAATGCATAGTAGCCACTCAGTCATAATTTATAAATTATTCTATTAATTCATTAATTCTTTAGATGTATAAAGATACATAATGTAGGACATAGTGTTCAGATTTTACAGTCTAATTTCTATAATCATTTTCCCTTGCTATCATGTTATTCTTTATTACATGAAAAGCTTTCAGTAGTTCTGGCCCCATTTTAATTTCAATTTATCAGCTACATATCATTAAGGAAATATATAACTTATGGCAAGAATTCATAAACACCCTGCAGTTTGTTCATAATGTATATTTACCTTATTATATCTTTCTGTTTTTATCTTGTAACATTACCCGACTGACCTTAAGATAAGAAATGAAACTGAATTACCCAGTGCACAGAGTAATTCCACCTCATTTGACAACACTGGTGCCAAGTTTCCTCTGTGTGGCTACTACTGTATATATTGTACTAGATGCTGTACAGAATTATACATAGGTCTATACTGCACTGGTACAGACTACATCCCACTCATGGTAAGTAACACTACACATACATACAAAATATTTATTGAGATAAATACCTGCATGCCAGCTAATCTAACCCCTAATGTGATTGTGGTGGTGTTGGCAGCCTTTGCAGTCTGACTTTTGCGTTTGCTCTCTGGGGCATCATCTCCATACTGTCTTGTGCCCATTTTCAGGTCCAGCACACATGGGTAGCGGTACTTGAATGTCAAATTTTCCAGCATTATACACTCTGCAGATGAGAAAAAGGAACGATTGTTTCATTTTTAAGGAAAAAAAGAAAAAACATATGAATGAAAATGGGCTTTTCTAGTATTCAGGACAGAGTTAACTCCCAATGTCCCTCTTCTATCAGCAGTAAAGAGAAAGCAAGAAAAGATATTATGATTAATGAACTCTACAGACGACATAAGCACAATGGAAGGTTGTTGTTGAAGTTCCTCAAGCTGTCTGGCCGAGCAGTCCCGAGCCCCTGAGGAAGGCCATGGCTTGAACCAGGCTTCCCCACAGTGCCCTCAAAGAGTGTATGTTGTGTTGTTGGCGAGTGTGGTTGTGTGCATTGCAGTCTTCCATAATGTGTTTAATAGAGTGAGGTGCTATATTGCATCCTGGACAGGCATTCACAATGGCTCCATCCAGCTTCTTCTGATAAGTCAGATGGGCTGGGTGGTGGCCACATCGCAGCCTGGCCAGGTGGACTCTATCCTCACTGGAAAGGGATGATTCACATGGGTGGATGTCAGAAGGTTGTGCAAGCAGCGGAGTGTTGTTCTTGAATGTTTGGCTGGATTGGTGAGTGATTTGAGTATGGATATGATTCTGAAGACTGGTTTGGGGTGGGCAAGGTGTAAGAGATAATATATTGTATTTGTGGATGGTAAAGTGTGCTGGGTGTTATTTTGATGTTCCTTGGCATGTGTGGGTGTTCTGCCATGTAGTGTAGTGGGTGGTGTGGGTTTGTGGAGGCTGCAGCAAGTGTTTGTGTGCCTCTCATGTCAAAGTGGTCCTTGACCTTGAGGACTGTAGGTGTGGTCTGTAGGTGTGGTAGCTGGGCAGCCTGTGATTATCTTTAGGGCTCTGTTCTGTATGGTCTGAAGGGTGTTGAGATGAGTCTCAGTGAGGTTTGAGGCCCAGGCAGGGTTTGCATAATCCATTACTGATCGGATACATTGTTTGTACACTGTGGTTGTGGTTTCTTTGTTGTGTCCAAATGTTGTGCTGGCAAGTGATTTTTGTGTGCATTTGTTTTTTATGTTTGTGATGTGTTGTATGTTATGCCAAGTATTTTGGGTGTGTGTGTGTGGTATAGGTGTGTTGTTTATGGTGAGGTGTGGTGTGTAGCAGTGGTCAGTGTTCCAGTTGGTGAGAAGGGTGATAGTTGACTTGGTGGGTGCTATTTTGAGTCTGTTTATGGTGAACCAGGCATACTGTTCCAGACCGCACCGGCTTGAAAGGTTATCCCTCAACAATGCTATATGGAAGAAAAATCATGGACTAGGTGTTGGTCATGAAGCTGTGTAAACTCCTGTGATTTTTCTTGCACCTGGCCAAAAAAGTACTGTACACTTATCATTAGAACACTTAAGAGCTGAAACAGACATCTCACCTACAACATTGGAAGGTTGTGACTTTTGCTTGAGCTTGTTTAGGGTGGTTTGGTGGCACTGCTCCAGCCAAGGGTTGTGTGTGTCAGGATGTGTTGTAGAAAGAGCTTCACCACCCTTTGCACCAGAAGCTGTTTCTTCCTCCCCTTCACTCTCATACTCGATGCTGCTTGAGCTAACTCTCCGCACACATCGTCTACTGAAGGACATAGAAATACAGGACACCAATAGAAAAAGACACGAACAAACTGGGACTCAATATTTACTTTTAGCATATTTCTGGAAAATATTAATGTAGGGTTAGAATATATTACAAGACAGGTTCAGAGGTTGTGATTTTAGTTAAATGAAAAATACTAAAATTTAATACAGCTGTATACAGTAGTTCTCAACATTTGTAGGGGAGTTAAGTTACAGACATTGACATGAACGCTGAATTTTTGTAAATAAATGTTCACTAGTTTCAACAAACAAGAGAGCTTAAGACTCTGCACTGGACACTACTGTCAGTTGCAGATAAACAAACTTTGCACTAACCCTGGTTTAAGTGTTCCTAAGTTGCTTCGTATTGAAGACATCTGTTCATTTGGTAATGCTGCCAGTGACAGTCCTTCCCCAACCTCCTGCAGCAGCACTTGCAACGAGCCTCGGAAGTCCGGGGTATACTTTTTCATCTCCGGGGGAAGGGTACGATAGAAGCGGTATTCCCGACCAATAAGTGGCTTGCATACTGTGACATCATCCAGCACAAACATGGATGAGTGGCCGCTCACCTGGTGTATCAATGGCTCTAGCTGCAATACAAGAACAACAAACAACTGTTTGAGTGTCTTGGGTTCACATGTCATCAACTGATACATTTTTGCCAAAACAACGGCTGGCAGCCGGACTGTCGTGTGGCACAAATGATAGCCCCGTGACTGCCGCTCCATTTTTCTTCTCTAAATCACAAATTATGTGGGCAATAGTTAAGAAGAGCCACAGAAAAGCAAGTTACTTACCAATTTCCTTCATATTTTGGTTGGTGGTTGTTTTTGCTTTATGAAATCATTTCTCAATGCGACAGAGCATTGACTATGTTTGCCCAGGGTAGGTCCTGCTAGTCTGCCCTGGTTTGGTCCCTGTAGTTTGCCACAGTCCAGATTAGGTTAGGTTTGGTCAGGGAAAGTCAGACTAACTTTAGAACATATAAATCTTAACTATTTAATGCGTAATTTACTTGTTTTACCTCTCACTCCAGCCTCATAATGGGGGAATCAAACATGGTCAAAATGCACTGTCTCGTATATTTCAATATACTGTACAGTATAAATATTGGGAATGATGGATCATCCAAAAAAAGTTGGGAAAAATTGTGTTTTCCATTTCTGTGGCTCTTGTTAAGCTTTACTTTTATGTGAACAGAGGCTATATTAACACCAGTTTTTACCTGTATGAGGTCATCTTTGTCAGTGTCATGGTTCATGGTCCCAAGGGTCATCTATGTGGCCTCCAGACTTGCTCACACCACTGAAATAATATACGGTACAGTATGATCAGTATTACAGGCATAATGTTGTTGATATGTGAATGAGTGTATGTGAATTATACAATATACACTATTATTAAGATTACAGTACATGCATCAATGGGCATAATGATGCAGATATTTGAATAAGAGTGTAAGTGAGGGTGAAATAATATCTATCTATCTATCTATCTATAGCTCTGACGCCTCGTTCCCTCCGGGAACTCCCCCCAAGGGGGTGGCCACGGCAGAAGTGTCTCCAGTTCTCCCTGTTCCAACACTCCCTCCTTACTTGGTCCATCCCTACTCTACCCCTCACGTTTCTCTCCTTTACATACTCTTCCACTCTGTTCTGCCGTCTAACCGGAGGTCTACCTCTCACACCAGGTCCCACAACTTCACTTCCATACACCTTCTTTACAAATTCCTCGCCTTGCATTCTCTCCACATGAAATAATATACAGTATGATTAGGATTTCACACATCAATAGGCATGATGTTGCAGATTGCATATTAGGCTTGATGTTGCAGAGTGAAGGACTGTCCTGTGTTCCCTTTTCTATTCTCTGTCAACCACTTCACTTGTGTAGGTAATGGCATCAAAAGGATATTGTAGTTACAGTAGCTATGTGTCCTATGTAAAACTCCAAAACAATAAACTGATCTGGAATGAGTGAATTCTGGTCAAAGCACAATCTAGCTCTCCAGATACAGTACACCCTTGTTTTTCACTAGTGTTATGAGTGTGTGTTGAACTGCTTGTCATGAATCTGTGTAGGCTACAGTAAACCCTCATTTGCACATTACACACACATAAACCCATTGTACAAGGAGGGTTTACCGTACACGGATTCACAGCAAACGGTATAATACACAGCCATAACAAGTCCAAAATGAGAGATCACTGTACCACAATTCAGACTGAATTAAAAATCCCTATTGTATAATTAAACTCCTCAGTATTTATGGCTCATCATCTTAAAATATGTGCTATCACCCACCCCAAACTCTCAAATGACCACCTCTCCCCCAAGATCGTTCGGATACGGGATGTGTATAGTACCAAACAAGTATTTTCTAACACTTTGATCCTGTAAAAATATGAATACCCTAAAAATACTGGTACAGTATGTATAAAACAAAAAATGGTGGCAAAATCCAAAAGAAACTCTTATTCAGAAATACAGGAACAAAACAAATGTTAAGCGGGCAACTCGTGGGGATAGGTTAGGATTAAGCTGAATGTTATTTTGTCACAATAATATAGTAAAAACATAACAAAACCAAAAACATCTGTGAAAAAAAAAAAGTTGGAAATACACATAAGGGCCTGTTCTTCACAAAAATCAAATACACTTCTGTAGCAAATGTTAGTTAGACTACCACTCATGTATTACTCTGTTGTAGAAGTCATACCAATTCAAATACAGTAATACCTAACTTATCCCAATTCACATCTAATTAATTTCTTCATTACACATATAATTATATTATTGCTTCATATTTGCCATCTAATTTACACAAGTTTACATAGATAGCAACATAATCTCTGATAAAGCCACTCTATCAAGGACATTAATTTCCAACACCAAGGTTCCTCACATACTATACATATGAACTTGAACAGATTAAACTTACATATGAACTTGAACACACTAAACGGTAAATATTCTGAGTTACATATGTGCGAGATTTTTAGACAAAGTATAGTTTTCCTATAGTTTTTCATGTGATTTGTTTGATTTTAACATCCATTTATTGTGCAAATATCCTGTTTTAGCCATACCCAATCACCCAGCTTTTGGCAAAGTTGGCTCGGGTTTTATAATTTTTGACGAGCATAAATAGTATTAGAATTAGGCAGACCTGACCTGACCTAACCTAATCTGGACCATGGCAGACTACCGGGAGTTGCGCAAGGTAAGACCTACAGTATATCAAATTTACGGAAATTTGACCATAGGAACGTACAGTATATCACAGTGAAAATTAGATATCTCACACATGAGTAATTCGGAAATAATTCCCACTAAACTTACATACGAACTTGAACAGATTAAATTTGCATATGAACTTGAACAGATTAAACTTACACATGAACTTGAACAGACTAAATTTACATTGCAACAAGAAACTAACTTGTGTCAAAACTTAGTTAATTAATCAAGGAATTCTCAATATAGCAAAAGGTAAAGTATAGTTAGTGGATCGTATGCAAGAACGTTTGTGGTGTCTACGATGGCGTGGTACCAATACGACGTTGGACTCCACAGACAATCAACAGAGCCATCGTACCGGTACCATGCCATCGTCTACACCACAAAATAATGTTCTTCTTGCATACGGCCCAATGACTGAGAATACGACGACTCCACAGACAATCAACAACAGAGCCATCGTACCGGTACCATGCCATCGTCAACACCACAAAATAATGTTCTTCTTGCATACGTGCCCATGTTTTAGAATTACTGGTTTTTCCATCTCTATTCTTGTTGTTCGATCCAAGAAAATAATTACTCGTGTCTACCTACGCCCCATCAATTGTATATCAATAATCTATGGTACGGTCACCTTAGAGGATATACTTAGTATGAAATATCAAACCTTAATAACGTAGAGAACCTCGGAACTTTCCTAGCATTCTCTAGTGAATATGGCGGTCATGTCAGCCAATCACCATCCAGCACAGACTATATCAAACTTAAACCTATCTTATTCATATATCTAAACACAATATTATATTAAGTTTAAAATAATTACTTGGATACAGTAATAAAAGTATTAATTCTTATAAAGGTAGTTTATATATGGATTTAGGTTAGTAGTGTGAATTAATAAAGATAAGGGAAGACTATAGGTTCACATTTACGTGTTTACAGTTCCAGCTGATAGAGCAGTGTGTGTCGACCACCAACACCAACCGGTGTGTGGCGACCATGACGTCAGCAGCGAGGAAGTGTAGTCAAGGCTGGCACTGACATGGACGAAACATTCTTCAGTACACTTGTTGGTGTGGGAATGGTGGAGTATGTAGAATTGTGCGCTGTGGGCTGAGTGATCACTTATATAGTGAAAGTTACTCCGTATGTGCAATTCTAATTAAAATTTGATGCATATAAAGAGAGTTTCTCCCGTTATTGTATAGTTTTTATCGCTATATAGGATACGGTAGTATCTCTTAAAAGTTGCTTTCTCAGTCATAGGAAATCAGCACTTTGTAAAGCAGATTTCTCTTTTGAAATAGTGCAATTGAAAGCAGTGAAACAGTATAATCAGGCTTTTAAATTGCACACCCATAAGTGTTGAGAAATAAACATTCTTACCTTAGAAAAAAGTGTTTCATTGCCGCCTTCGCTCGAGAAACTGAGCTTAAGGTGTTGGCCCACAGTTGCATCATATTCTTTCATATGCATTGGAATGTATACATTATAGCCAAATGACTGCCGTTGCGTGTGAGGGAGTGTACTGGTGGAGGTCTAACAACTCACCCCATGAACCACCTGCTGCACCCCAACACCAGCTGCGTAACCGTCATCTCGTGTATACACCCATTCCCACACGTGTAAACAAAACGTCTTCCGAATCTACATGCTACTACGCTAACACCCTGCTTGGTGACACGGTACCATTTCCTTCAAACTACTATCAGCCATACTTATCTCTCGTCTCAGTCTCTCCTAAATACCCCATCACCCAACAACACTACAACAAACGTGTGGTAAAGCTACTGACGGGGAAGGAGGAGGAGGAGGTTGAAGGCGTCGTATCAGCACGCTCGAGGATGCATGCACAGGCCACCTCAGGCAGTCTCAACGTCAACACAGTCGATGAAATTTCCCTCCCAAGAAAATTATCCTCAGCCACACCACCACAACCACAACCACCACTAGTAGACGTCAGCAAAACTCTCGATAATCCACTTAACAATACTCTTCACCAACAGGAGCTGTGTAATCGCGCACCTTCATCCTACTCAGCGTCCCCGTCGTCTTCCTCCTCCTGCCCACACACGTCTACAAACCTCACGTACCAAGACAATTATTACTACACCCAGGTTGTTGTTCCCGTCAGCAGCACGAACGCCAACACCACGGTAGCTACTACTCTAAGAACTCTAAGCACCAGTACAAATGCCATCGCAGACTCAGCAAACCAGAACACCTGTAGTGGATGGGTGTTCAAGAACTTCACCAAGCTCAGCAGCAGTAGTAACAGCAGCAGCAGAGGTAGTGTGTCTGCTAAGAATAAGAGTGGGTGTATACGACGGAGACTCACCGATGAAGAGGGATATATCAGGAGGGCGGCGTGCATATGTGTCAACAAGGAAGAAACTAAGGTAAGTCAAATTTAGTTAGGTTTAAGGAAGGAGCTAAGGTAGGCAAAGTGAAATTTGGTTAGGTTTAAGGAGGGAACTAAAGTAGGTAAAATTAGGTTAGGTTTAAGGCGGGAACTAAGGTAAGGCAAATAAGGTTAGATAAGGAGGGAAATAAGGAAGGTTGAATTTTCTAGTTAGTTTAAGAGAGGGAACTAAGGTATCCCTGTGGTTAAGGGAAGAAACTCTTGGCGGTCAATTGTAGGGCTTCTGAATCCAACAAACTATGTTTGGAAACTTTGTGGTGATATATTTCCTGGGATAGTTTGAAGGAATCAGTAGCTTTCCAATTTATCAAAAAGAGATTCTCCCTTAAAGTTAGCTTGAAAAGGCTTGCAAATGTGCCAAAACAGAGTATAGACTACGATAAGCCCAATCAAATTTGTTTAAGAGATTTAAGACAGGCTATAATTTAGTATAAGGAAAATATATAGTAAGTCATCTTCGGGGAAAAGCATTATTAATGTGGACTTGACACTCAATTAAGTAGATGAGAAGAAACAATTACTTTTATCCACGTTGTTATGTTTTCATAATCAAACCTCTTTACAATTATGGCGCCATCATCCCGTTACTTTGGGGACAGATTACAGAGGGGGAAGAAAGTAAACGGTGTTATGATTAGGCCTAGCCAGACAGACCTTGTGCCATAAGGGAAAAGGAGACAGACAGGAAGGACAAAATCACGAAGGAAAAAGGATAGACGAGACAACAAACACAGGAAAAAGAAGGATAGACCAGACAACAAGCACGAAGGAAAGAGAAGGATATATAGGAGGGACAACAAGCAGAAAGGAAAAAGGATAGATGAGACAACAAACACAGGAAAATGAAGGATAGACGAGACAATAAGCACGAAGGAAAGAGAAGAATATACAGGAGGGACAACAAGCACGAAAGATAGAAAGGACAACTGCAATGAAGAGAAGGAAGATTTTACTTGGCTCGGGTCAAAAGATAACGTTGGGAATATTGTACTGACAAGTTTGAAGTCGATCCCTGGAATCAGTTAAGGGACCCTGTGATGTAGCATACAAATTGGAGGTAAATGAGTCCTTCAAATATTGACACGAAACACCCCTTACATGGAAGGAGTTTGTTTCGTGGTATAGTCAGGAAGAATCAGAAGCCTCCTATTCTCATACACGATCACAGGGTCCATAATATTAAATCAAGTGATGGAGAGAATAAACAGGGGAGTCCAGCAAGTTAGAGGAGAAAAAGAAAGTTATATCTAAGTTATAATTTAATATATTACAATGGGAACTTGCACCAAAGATCTAAGTTAATATCTGGGTGGCTTATTATTATTATTATTATTATTATTTTTTTTTTTTTTAACGATAAAACGTAGTCTACATCGCAATGCAGTAGGCTGTGGTTGTCCTTCCTTACTGACACATTATGTATATTATATATCCTGTACGCTGGGAGTCAGAGGGTGTGAAGTTCCGTTACCTTGAGGACATTATTATTATCATGATTACAATAGGAACCAGCAGCAAGCACCAAGCCTAGAAGAACTTGTGTGTGTTTTTTTTTTTCTTATGGCACGAAGGCAAGCATGGAGTTTGGAAGAGGGACATTAGGTAGAGGAATGGGGAAGAGTCAAACTACAAATTGGTGCTCAATATGCATATGGGGTAAAAGGTAGGTAGGCAGGTAGCCGAATGGATAACAAGTGCATGATGAGTTGGGGGGAGAACATAACCTTTGGACGACTCACTGAGGGAAGTCAAAACTGGGGAAAAGCTAAATTGCATGAGTGGAAATATATCAGAAAGAACATTTTTAACTACAAATAGAGAATAATTATAACTTGTAGTAGGGACACATTGGGCTTATAAATATACAGAGAGAGAGAGAGAGTGAGAGTTTGAGTAAGTGTGTGTGTGTGTGTGTGTGTGTGTGTTGCCGTAGTCATGAATCTGCGTGCGCTCGTAGACCTTGAAGCTGGTATCGCCCAATCACGTTTTCCTCCGTCCTTCAGTTCAAACAATGCTTCCTCCGTCCTCTATACTACAGCTGTTCTCAGAGAGTTAGGTGGCGCCAGCGAATATACACGGCACAATCTTGGCCTGAGAACGGAGAACGAAGGACAAGAGAGACGAGACGAGAGAAAATAGATGTTAGCATGAAAAATAAAGAGCCTTGAGAAGTGAAAATAATAATAATAATACTGCGTTGAGTCCTTCCCACTTCCACTCCCTCACTCACTCACTGTCTGCCTACCTGCCTACCTGACTACCTTTGCTGTTCAGTGTTTGTTTACTTCCTGATTTTCACTGTCTCGCGTAGGTACCACACCCTCCCTGTCCTCTTCCTCACACTGTCCTCCTCCTGTCTCTCTCTCTCTCCCTCCCTCCCTCCCCAACTTCCTGATGTGTGTTGACCTATTGGATGTGTTGTCCCGTTTTTGTCTGTCTGTCTGTCTCTCTCTCTCTCTCTCTCTCTCTCTCTCTCTCTCTCTCTCTCTCTCTCTCTCTCTCTCTCTCTCTCTCTCTCTCTCTCTCTCTCTCTCTCTCTCTCTCTCACACACACACACACACACACATGTCCTGTCCACTTTTTGTCTGTAGTGTCATATTAACACTTATAATACACCTGCTCTTCCGGTGTCATGTGTTCCTTCCTCCTACCCACCACACTTCTCTCTCTCCTCCCCCTCCCCACCACACTTCCTTCTCTCTTACTCTCTCCTCCCCCTCCCCACCACACTTCCCTCTCCATTAATCTCCCCTCCTCCTTCCACACTTCTCTCTCCTCCCCCTCCTCACCACACTTCTCTCTCCTCCCCCTCCCCACCACACTTCCCTCTCCATTACTCTCTCCTCCTCCTCCCCACCACACTTCCCTCTCCATTACTCTCTCCTCCCCCTCCCCACCACACTTCCCTCTCTCTTACTCTCTCCTCCTCTTCCCCACCACACTTCCCTCTCTCCATTACTCTCTCCTTCCCTTCCCCACCACACTTTCCTATCCATTAATCTCTTTTCCTCTTCCCCACCACACTTCCCTCTCCATTAATCTCTCCTCCCCTCCCCAACACACTTTCCTCTCCATTAATCTCTGCTCCCCTTCCCTCCACCTCACATTCTTCTTCAGTCTCCTTCTTTTCTTCCCTTCCCCTTTTTCCTTCTCCTCTTCCTCACATCCCTCTCTCCTCCCCCCACCACACTTCCCTTTCCACTCCCCTGTATACTCCTCCCTCTTCCCCTTCCACCTCATTTCCCTCGCCACCCCACTTCCCTCTCCTTTCCCCCCTCTCTCCCGTTCCTCCTCCACCCCACATCATATCCCTCTCCATTACTCTCTCCTACTCCCCCCCCCCCACATCCTCTCCCTATCCCCCTTCACCCCTTCCATCTCGTGCCCCCATACCAGTGCCAAGTCCAGAATGGCGGGCACACACACACACACACACACACACACACACACACACACACAGCTACCGAGAGCCAAGGTGTACCCAATGAGCGCGTCACATGAGAGGATGGGATGCTATACCTTGTCCTATACCCTACTACTACTATTAAACCAGTATTATTATTATTATTATAGCTACTACTACTACTACTACTACTACTACTACTACTATTACTAAACGGGTATTATTATTATTATTATTATTACCTTACTATTATTAAAAGGGTATTGTTATTATCACAGTGAATGGTGGGATGGGATGCTTACCTTGCCCTCTATACCGTACTATGATATTAAATAAGGAGTTAGTATAGCGTTGGTAAATCTGGAGCAACTGATTCCTCCAAACTATTCCTAACAAAAAAAACAGGCCATCATTACTTCTGTTAACCTGGTCCTGTTTCCTGGCATACTTTGGAGGAATCAAGGCACTCTAATGTACCAACAAAAGTATTCCATCCCCTTAATTAACTATTGTTTCTAATAGTCAAAAGGGGAGCTCTGAAACCATGATTGAGACACCCGTAGACTTGAGTGGGGGTCACGAGGGCAGGAACATATTAATTAAGGTGGAAATTTTGTGTTGGTATATCTGGAGCAACTGAATCCTCCAAACTATTCCAAGCACCAGAACACCATTATTTTTGTTCATATGGTCCTGTTTCCTATGGCATACGTTGGAGGAATCAAGGCTATCCTATGTAACAAAAGTGAATTACCCCCTTAAGTATCCCCGTGATGTAGTCAGAAAAATATTGGGGGTTAAAGAGTCCTACAAACATTGCCACGAAACACCACCTATATTAAAGATGCTTGTTTTGTGGCAGAGTTAGAAGGATTCAGAAGCCACTAGGTCTCATACACGATCACAGGGTCCCTAAAAAATGTCTTCGTCCGTCCTCTGGTTAAACTAAGGCTTCCTCCGTCCCCCAGCCTCTATTCCGAATGAAGAGCCCCCTCCCCAAGATCAAAATGTTACGATCATAATTATAAAGATAAAAATATTACGATACGAAGAAACGAGCCTAAAGTGTTATTATGGGATATTAAGATCAAAATATTACGATACGAAGAAACAAGCCTAAAGTGTTATTCTAGGATATTTTACGATACGAAGACACGAGCCTAAAGTGTTATTCTGGGAAATCTTTAGGCCTTGGTACTATTATTGTAGGGAAGTTCCTGTTTTATTAGGCCTATCTGCTGCTGGCGTCTACGTGAGGTTCACATTAGGCCTACCCAGCATACTTACTGACCCGATGCCCTTTATCAACCCAGAACAAAAATACAAAAATAAGAAGAAAATTATAAATAAAATAAATAAAAGATAAATAAATAGAAAATAAGAATAATAGTGTCCCATTGTGTTTGTGCCTTATAATTACCATCTTTACTATTCACCATCACAACCATAACAACAACTACGACCACAATCATAACCAACAACCACTACCACCATCAGAACCACCACCAACAACTACCACCAACAACAACTACTACTACTACCACCATCATAACCATCACCAAATACAACTATCACCATTATCACCATAAACAACTACCACCATCACAACCATCACTACAACAACTACCACTACCACCACCATAACCATCACAACCATCACCAACAATAACCACCATCACTACAACAACCACTACCACCATCATTAGCCCCACCACTACCACCACCAACACCATCACCACCAACAACAACAATAACAACAACAACAACTACCACCACCATCACTACAACAACTACCACCACCACCATCACTACAACAACCACAACAACCACCACCGCCAACAACAACAAACACCAGACAGGGAATGAGACAGAAAACGAGATAAATAAATAAGTACTGAGGAAAATTAAGAGACAGAGAAGTATAGGAAGAGACAGACAGCTGGGAGTAAACAAGAGATAAAAAGGGAAAAAAACAAGGAATAGACTTAATAAATAAAAGGTGAAAGAGAAATAGAGATAAATAGTTGGAGACAGAATGATGAAAAGATAACATGACATTTATATCAAAACACACACACACACACACACACACACACACACATAATAAAAAGCTGGGGACAGGTTATGAAAACGAATATGACATACACACACACACACACGACAAATAATTAAATAGTAAGAGACAGAATGATGAAAACAGATATCACATTTATCTAAGCACACATACACACACACACACAGGACAAACTGGAAACCGAATATGAAAACAAATATCTACACACACACACACGCAGGATCAACAGACCGACGTGAAGCTGGTTTGTGTATTTTTACCCCCGCCACACCACGCACCAGTTGGAGAGAGAGAGAAAAAAAATACCGCTGGGTTGGTCTGGCTATCTATATACAACAAGGACCCGGGCAGAGAGAGAGAGAGAGAGAGAGAGAGAGAGAGAGAGAGAGAGAGAGAGAGAGAGAGAGAGAGTACCCACATCAATCACATTCCTCTTTCCCTCCCTTTCTGTGTTGCTATCACTCTTTCTCTAGATATAAAAACCACATTCTTATATATAGGGAATAACATGAAAACCCCCACAGAACTCAAGAACAAATGGATTAAATATTATGAAGTGTATTAAATATTATAAATAACTTTGAGGAGAGTCCGAGTTTACGTACAGTGCCGAAGCGTTGTACTATCAAAGACAAAAGTCGTGTTCTGACTCGCTGTCTTGTTCAATTATTTAACGGGAGATTCTTTTCTTGGTGAATTGGAAGGTCTGTGATTCCTCCAAACAAAGCCACGAAACACATCCCCTGTTAGTACCACTGAGGACATCTGTTTTCTGGGATGGTTAGGAGAAATCAGTAGCCTTCCATTTTGCCAACAAGACAGTCTCCTTAAGGACCCTGTGATCGTGTACGAGAATTGGAGGCTTCTGATTCCTCCTGACTAGGGCAAGAAATAAATAAGCTCCTTCCATATATAGGTGTGTGTGTTGTGTGGGCAATAATTGAAGGACCTACTCACCTCCAATTTTCTGACTACATCACAGGGTCCCTTAATATAACTCGTGAAACATAATGAAAGCCTCACCCCACCATATTAACGTGCATGCCCTGTATTGTTAATTAAGGGACCCTGTGGTATTGTCAGAAAATTGGAGGTAAATGAGTCCTTCAAATATTGCCACGAAAAATCATTTATATGGAAGGAGCGAGTTTCGTGGCATAGATAGGAGGAATCAGAAGCCTCCAAATTTCATTACACGATCACAGGGGTCCTTAAAAAACTCTCTACCATAATGTTGATACCAAATTTCACGACACATATAATTATATTTCTGCCACTGGACCCTTTCACTAATTCTTCATCTGTCCCTTTA
>JAWQEG010007531.1:0-32672 GCA_033782935.1 Petrolisthes cinctipes
GAATAGTTTGTAGGAATTTATTTTTTTGCTCCAGATGTACCAACACTGCACTGCCCCTTTAATTACAGATGGATGGTGGAGAGAGAAAAGAAATGAAGGGGGAGTGAGAGGCGTGACGGAATTAAATGTAATGTATGTACTTCAAGGAGACAATATTAAAGTTCATTACGAAAGGATAGGTTACATTTTGATAGGATTGGGGACGAAAGGTGAGGTTGTCTTTCAAGATAGGGTGGATGAAGGAAGGAAGGATAGATTACTTGTGGATGAAGGAAAGATAGATTATTACATTTTGATAGGATTGGAGAGGAAATGTGAGGTTTTATTTCAAGATAGGATGGATGAAGGAAGGAAGGATAGATTACATTTTGATAGGATTGGAGAGGAGAGTTGAGGTTTTATTTCAAGATAGGATAGATGGATGAACGAAGGATAGATTACTTTTGGATAGGGTGGATGAAGGAAGGATAGATTACTTTTAGATAGAATTGGAGAGGAGAGGTGAGGTTCCATTTCATGTCTGGATGACGAACAATGATATGTATCTAACCTATAACTTCTACCATGGTCTGTAAGAGATGATGGCTTTACACTGGTCAGATCTCCTCTCACCTTTACTCTTCACCCACACACCACCCTAACGTCAACAACAGGAACAACAACAACAACAATATCAACAACAACAACAATAATATCAACAACAACAACAATATCAACAACAACAACAACAATATCAACAACAACAACAACAATATCAACAACAACAATATAAACAACAACTACAACATCAACAATATCAACTACAACATCAACAACAACAACAAACACAACAACAACATTATTACAGTCTGGGGATAAAGTCGTATTGTTGTTGTTGTTTGATATTGCCTCCGTGTATCTGTCAAACTCCTTTCAACGTAGATGGTGTTTCATGCATGGCTATGTTTGAAGGACTCACTAACCTCCAATTTTCTGACAATATCACAGTCCATTAATTGTGTATCTTCTCGCTGTTTTGTGTGCATGACTCTTTTGGGGAATATTATACACGGGTTTTTAAAAATGCATGAAAATTAAAATGAGGAAACCCATAATTTTTTGCCAGAATAAAAAAAAAAAAAATTAATAAATGGAGAATTATTATTCTCTGACTCACTATAGCTAACTAAATTAATTATCTAACTACGACACCAATCAGCTCTTTCCTCACCTCACTTTACCTCACCTCTGGCAGCTAAATAGAGACTTATTATCTGACTCACTAACTAACTAAGACACCAACTAAGCTCTTTCCTCACCTCACTTGACCTCACCTCTGGCAGCTAAATGGAGAATTATTATTATCTGACTCACTAACTAACTATAACTAAATTAACTAACTAAGACACCAATCAGCTCTTTCCTCACCTCAATTGACCTCACCTCTGGCTGCTAAATGTCAGGTCGTCTGTGAAATAGGCACACCCACCATAAAATTATTTGGGGTCACTCACTGATGCAACAACTTGTATACATAACATCAATCAAACGAGGGTGGTATTGGTACATTGGAGTGCCTTGATTCCTCCAAAGTATGCCAGAAAACAGAACCACATTGACTGATATAATGGTGGCTTGTTGCTTGGAATACGTTGGAGGAAATCATTTACTCCATAATTATTTACCACCAGCATCACAGAGTATTAAGTTTCATTTAATTTATGTGTTTCAAGTTTTTTTCTGCACAGTATAAAGGAAACAGGTGCGACCACTTGAGCTAAACTTAGAGATAAATGAACTGGTTTTTGCTAAAGTTTCTCCTCCTGCCTTGTTGTTGTGGTTGTGGTGGTGGGGGTGGTGGTGGGGGAGGGGAGGGGGTCGTGGTAGTAGTAATTGGGGTTGTGGTTGTATTACTGGTAGTGGTAGCTTAGTTGTTGTGGTGGTAGTTGTGGTGGTGGTGGTGGTGGTGGGGGAGGGGGTCGTGGTAGTAGTAATTGTGGTTGTGGTTGTATTACTGGTAGTGGTAGCTTAGTTGTTGTGGTGGTTGTTGTGGTGGTGGTGGTGGTGGGGGAGGGGGTCGTGGTAGTAGTAATTGTGGTTGTGGTTGTATTATTAGTAGTGGTAGCTTAGTTGTTGTGGTGGTGGTGGGGGTGATGGGGGAGGGGGTCGTGGTAGTAGTAATTGTGGTTGTGGTTGTATTACTAGTAGTGGTAGCTTAGTTGTCGTGGTGGTAGTTGTGGTGGTGGTGGTGGTGGTGGGGAGGGGGTTGTGGTAGTAGTAATTGTGGTTGTGGTTGTATTACTAGTTGTGGTAACTTAGTTTGTGGTGGTGGTGGGGGAGGGGGTCATGGTGGTAGTAATTGTGGTTGTGGTTGTATTACTAGTAGTGGTAGCTTAGTTGTCGTGGTGGTAGTGGTTGTTGCAGTAATAGTAGTAGTGGTTGTAGTAGTTGTATTAGCCCAGTAGTGGTTGTAGTAGTTGTATTAGCCCTAGTGGTAGTTGTTGTAGTAGTAATGGTAGTGGTTGTCGTAATAGTGGTAGTAGTAGTGATGGTTATAGTAGTTGTATTGGTAGTAGTGGTAGTGTTGTTGTTGTTGTATTGGTAGTAGTGGTAGTGTTGTTGTTGTTGTACTGGTCTTATTGGAGGTAGTGGTAGTGAAGATTGTCGTATTAGTAGTGGTGTTGTTGTTGTTGTTGTTGTTGTTGTTGTTGTTATTGTTGTTGTTGGTATAAGGGGTAATGACTACACTCACACTAATTATACCACTTAACGGATTCGTCTAACAACTTAACGGTTCTTTCTCTTTAACGGGGCCCCCTTGCCTGTCTCTCATGTTGTTGTTGTTGGTGGTGGTGGTGTGTAGTTGTTGTTGTTGTTGTTTTGTTGTTGTTGTTGTTGTTGTTGGAAGTGATGTTGTTGTTGTTGGTGTTGTTGTTGTTTGTGTTGTTGTGGTTGTTGTTGTTTTGTTGTTGTTGTTGTGGTTATTGTTTTTGGTGGTGAATTTGAGGTTAAGAACTTCCCTAAACTTCGCAACAAAATAGACAGATGAATAATTTGATATGAATTGATAGACAGATGAATAATTTGATGATATGGTTGATAGACAGATGAATAATTTGATATGAAATGATAGACAGATGAATAATTTGATGATATGGTCGATAGACAGATTAATAATTTGATATGGAATGATAGACAGATGAATAATTTGATATGGAATGATAGACAGATGAATAATTTGATGATATGGTTGATAGACAGATGAATAAACAGATGAAATGGATTTATAGATTGATGAATAAACTGATGATAAGCACTGATAGATTAACCCACACACAAACAAACAAACACACACACACATACATACACACACATACATAAACATACACACACATACGAACGGACGCCTGGCTCTAAAGTTACCGGACACACTTGCCTGCCTGTATGTATGTCTGTATGTCTGTACCGGAATGTATGTATGTATGTCTGTACCGGTATGTATGTATGTCTGTATGTCTGTTTGCCTTACTGACCCTCTTCTTGTTTTTCACTCGGACCCACACTCACTCACGCTTTACGCAACTCTCTCTCTCTCTCTCTCTCACATAAACATACACTCACACGCACTCTCTCTCTCTCTCTCTCTCTCTCATACACACACTAACACACAAATACTTTCCTCTCTCTCTCTCTCTCATACACACACTAACACACAAATACTTTCCTCTCTCTCTTTCTCTCTCTCATACACTCACTAACACAAATTCTTTCCTCTCTCTCTCTCTCTCTCTCTCTCTCTCTTTTGTGTTGTCTGCTCAGTTGTTTAATTTAGTTTGAAGGCAATTGTGATATAAAGGTGATAATTATAAAGGATTAATTAGTTCACTTTTAAACCCTATATATTTTATCTATATTTAAGGGGAATCGTACAGTGTTAGTTTGGTAAATCTGGAGCAATTGATTCCTCCTAACTATTCCATGAAACAGAACACCATTATTTTTGTTAACCGGGTCCTGTTTCCTGGCATACTTTGGAGGAATCAGTAGCCTTCCAATTTACCAACAAGAGAATCTCCCCTTAAGGTGGTAATTCGTTTTTGTTACATTGGAGTGCCTTGATTCCTCCAAAGTATGCCAGGAAACAGGACCAGATGAACAAAAATAATGGTGTTCTGTTGTTGCTTGGAATAGTTTGGAGGATTCGGTTGCTCCAGATTTACCAACACAAAACTTCCTCCTTAAGGGGGTGCGGGTGTAGGGGACAGGCTTGGGGTGGGTTTGGGGGGTGCGGGAATAGGGGGACAGGCTTGGGGTGGGTTTGGGGGGTGCGGAAATAGTGGGACAGGCTTGGGGTGGGTAGAAAGCCTGTCCCCTATACCCGCACCTCCCTAACCCCCTCCCCCCAGCCTGTCCCCCTACTCCCCCCCCCCCTAAGCTTGTCTCCCTACTCTCGCACCCCCCTAACCCCCTCCCCAAGCTTGTCCCCCTATTCCCGCACCCCCTTAAGTGAGGTTAGGTTTGTAGAGGTAAGAGAAGAGATGAGGATGGAAGTGGTGGAAGCAATGAATGAATCACGTGGCTCATGTAGTTATTTCCGGTGTGTGAGGCTGGAACCAAACAACTAAACCTGTTCCTCTCTCTCTCTCTCTCTCTCTCTCTCTCTCTCTCTCTCTCTCTCTCTCTCTCTCTCTCTCTCTCTCTCTCTCACAATACATATACATACACACACATACATACACTACATATACATACACAATTACATATACATACACTCACACACATATACATACACGATTACATATACATACACTCAACACATATACATACACAATACATTATACACACACACTCACATAGACACACACACAATACATATACACACACAAACACATAGACACACACAATACATATACACACACAAATACATATACACACACACACTCACTTCCCCCCCTCCTCCCTCCCCCACACACACATACACACATTCATACCCGCCCTATATGTGTGTGTGTGTTTTTTTTTTTTTTCGCTATTGAGGTTGGGTTGGTCATTTATTTTTACGATCACCAAATGAGATAAACCACAGATGACAGTTTTCCCTCATTGAACAACATTACCCCTTCACTCTTTTACGAGGGGGTCATTCTCTCTCTTGATGGGAGTCTAAGTTATTGTTGGAGTGCTACTGTTTCCTCCAGACAATGCCGGGAAACAACAAGACAGTACCCTCAATATTGAAACTTATAGGGTAGGATTAACAGTTTCGTAGCATGGTGTGGAGGAATCAAGTTGCTCCTTTATTCATTTATCCACTCAGTTAAGGGAAATAAAATTGTGTTGGTAAATCTGGAGCAACTGAATCCTCCAAGCAACAGCAGAACACCATTATTTTTGTTAATCTGCTGGTCCTGTGTTTCCTGGCATACTTTGTTGGAGGAATGAAGGCACTCCAATGTAACAAAAGTGAATTACCTTCCTTAAAATCAGGTTCTAAAAGATATTCGTAGTAATGTTGAAGACTATAATTTGTTGAGAGAGAGAGAGAGAGAGAGAGAGAGAGAGAGAGAGAGAGAGAGAGAGAGAGAGAGAGACGTAAGATAAGGTATGAGGAAAGGTGTGTTTGAGAGAGAGAGAGAGAGAGAGAGAGAGAGAGAGAGAGAGAGAGAGAGAGAGAGAGAGAGAGAGAGAGAGAGAGAGAGAGAGAGAGAGAGAGAGAGAGAAAGAGAGAGAGAGATGAAGTACAATACCGTAAAGGACACACACACACACACACACACTCTTCAGGAAGTATTTTACACCTTCGGGATTATTTGGAATACGGAGTTTTGACCGCTATTGAGGTGGTGATGGTGGTGGTGGTGATGGTGGTCTAGTTTTCCTTCCCACTGGCTGGCTGGCTGGTTGGTTGGTTGGCTCACAGGGAGATCTCCAACAAACACACACACTCCAGGGCAAACCGTATATTATTATTAAAGCTTTCTCTCGGCCCTCAGTGACACCTCTTCCTAAATTCACTCGAAATATCTTAATCAAACACTGAGTAACGAACGGAAGCTGTATATATGAGAGGGATCTTAATCAAACACTGAGTAACGAACGGAAACTGTATATATGAGAGGGATCTTAATCAAACACTGAGAAACGAACGGAAACTGTATATATGAGAGGGATCTTAATCAAACACTGAGTAACGAACGGAAGCTGTATATATATGAGAGGGACGTGTATATATAACATTATGATGGGACCGTATTCCTATTGTCATACCCGAACGAAGGACTTGCTAATAAAATGCGACCGAAAGTGTCAGCAAATCCAGAGGTATAATTTATGTATGTAGGTTTCTCTTTCCAGCGAACTTGGTGATTTTGTCTCGACCAAAATCACTACAAATGCCACAAAACAACAAACCGATCGCACTTATTATTCCACCCGATGACAGCATTTTAAAACTATCTCGAACGACTAAGAATACGAGCATCACTAATTAATTAAGGGGAGAGTATACTTATGGTACATTAGAGTGCCTTGATTCCTCCAAAGTATGCCAGGAAACAACAGGACCAGATTAGCTGAAATAATGGTGTTCTGTTGCTGGGAAGTTTGGAAGAATCAATAATTATGTACCCTCTCCTTAAGGCAACAACACACCTGAGGCCCCATGGTATCTTGAGGGGGGTGGTGGCGCATGATTCGTGTATCCGTGTATGTGTGTGTGTGTTGTGGGACCGCCGCCGCCGCTGTGTCGCACTTCACCTGCTTCCCACCACCGCCACAACTACACTGAGTCACTCTACACTACGGTAGTCGTTCTGGTCTGACTCTGTGGTGGTTTGGATACTCCGACACAACACACACACACACAGACAGATTCCCGCCCTCGCTCGCTCTCTTCCGTCCATCCGTCTGTCTGTCCACCCAGCTACCCACCCACACCACCAGGCTCTCCCACCCACACACAGATTCCCGCCCTCGCTCGCTCCCTTCCGTCCACCCAGCTACCCACCCACACCACCAGGCTTTCCCACCCACACACAGATTCCCGCCCTCGCCTCTCCCTTCCGTCTGTCCGTCCACCCAGCTACCCACCCACACCACCAGGCTCTCCCACCCACTCCTTCCACCCACACACAGATTCCCGCCCGCCCTCGCTCCCTTCCGTCCACCCAGTTACCCACCCACACCAGCCTTTTACACCAGCAGGCTCTCTCTCCCACCCACTCTTTCCACCCACACACAGATTCCCGCCCTCGCTCGCTCCCTTCCGTCCATCCGTCAGTCCACCCAGTTACCCACCCACACCACCAGGCTCTCCCACCCTAATAACTCCCTCCCGTCCGTCCACCTAACTCAGCTTCCCACCCACTCAACACCCGCCTTTTACACTAGCAGGCTCTCCCACCCATTCCTTCCACCCACACACAGACTCCCACCCTAACCCCCTTCCGTCCGTCCACCCAACCCAGTTTCCCACCCACTCACACCCGCAGGCTCTCCCACCCACCCACACATACATCTTCCCTTCCACTCGTTCCATCCACATTGGCCCCCTTCCATCCGCCCATTCCCACCCATCCCATTACACCCTTCCACTTGGTACACAGTCCACCCATTCCACTTCTCCCTCTCGATCCTTTCCACCCAGCTCGCCCACACTCGCCCCTTCCACCATAAATAACAAACACACACACACATACATACACACACACACACACACACACATACACACACGAACTTATGGTGAAAATACATGAGAAGTGTACCCATCATCCATGACAACAGAGATGAATGTTCCAGTAAGGATGATAAAGATGAAGTCATAATAAAGATGTGGAGCGAGGAAAGGAGATCAGCCAGCAGGGTGACACTAGCTATAGATAGAGAGTAGTAATTTACACCACCACACCCAGAAGAAAGCTTTGGAAATTTCAAGGGCAATGACCAACCACCGTTATGCTAGAGAGGGTTAAAAGATCAGCCAGAGATGGATGGAGTATTGGCACAAAATGTTGATTGGTCAGACATTGCTAGATTCACAATGCAGAGTAACCTATATTAATTTTATATTAAAGAGGATTAGTATTAGGCCTTGCAGCACCTTATGTCACTCAAAAAAGGCATGAGAATGACTGGGGGAGATGTGAGAAGCATACAACAAACTGCTTTACCATATGAGGTAAGACTCTTTTTCACAGTACAGTATTTCACTACAACTCCTACAGGTCCAACAGCAATTAAACTTATCAACAATAATGGCTCCTCTTTATATGTATGGTACTTAATTTATACAGTCAGTTTATGCTTTCTACTCTAGTAGAAATTACTACATACCAATCAAGTAGAGAATGAGCAAGTATCCAACCGGTGTGCTTCACCAGACAGCCGTGAACACTGATATGTATTCCCCCACACAAGGTTACATCTTGGTGCCTTATCTTATCTTGCTTAGAATACGGCTGCATGGCAAGGTGATTATTCCTTGTGTCTGCAGCCAAATGTAAGCATACAGTGTACAGTATATATGCATAAATATTCTATTGGTTCGTGTCTCAGATGAGTGGACAAAATTCTGGCTAACATATATCTAAAGATTTAATGTATGTTTTTAGTGTAAGGAAAATAAAATGCACCATGACCCCTCCAATATACATCAGTTAATTCACAACTACTTTATATATAACCTGTTAGTATATTTATCCATTTGATATTTAGCCTTCAAGTAGAATAAATGTTATGTTTTATTCCAAAATCTTTCACCGTATATTTTAACTTTTTATTCTGCTATCATAATGCTATCTTTCATCAGTTCAACCTTTATCTCAGTATGAACTTGAGGGCTTTGGGGACATAGAGCATTGTGAGGTGTTGCTGTTAGAGGCAAAAACTATACCACTGGACCTGGTACTCCAACTCCAGATGTGGAGCCCAAAATACTGATCATATCCTTGTGAACGCAGTGTGTGTGTAATGTAGAAAAACGAAGACTTTGCTAGACCATAAAGACCGTGTAGTCACAAAGAAGGGAACAGAGAGGCATGACAGTAAGTACGAAGGAAAATGAAGGAAAGTGTGGAGTAGCTGAAGAGAGGAAGGGTGCCAAAAGCCTTTGAATAGTGCTCACATCTTTGCAAGCATTATATAGCCCCCTTCAGGGATTTGTTGGAGGATTCTTCAAAACAGGGTCTATAGGAATGTTTTGTTCTTTGCTACTGACCAGACTTAGTGTCTGTGGCACTGCTGGAAAGCTGCTGAAAGCCATGATCAAGAGGCCTTGATTGTATCCGAGATCTGGTCAAGGAAAAGGGAAGAGTGGGACTGCAGCAACTACCATGGAATAACTCTGCTCAGTGTGCCTGCTACAAGGCCCTTTATTCATCTGCTACCTGCATGTGTATGCAACCACCTGCTGAGGAAAGAGAAACCTGAGCAGTTTTGCTATACAACTAAGAAGTCAACCACTACAGTATATCCTGGTGCCTTAAGTCCAGGTGTAACATTGACTCTAGTATTGATGAAGGCATGCAGCCCATGTTGATCTCGAGAAAACATTTGACTCCGTTCATCAAGAAAATCTCGAGTGCCTCAGGGAAATATTGGTTTTATGCTGGATGATTAATACTGTAGTTCACAAAGCTTAAAATGCAGTAAAGTAATTATGTTATCAACACATATCACTTTACAGTAATCAAAGCATATTTACATCATCATTAAACTATTCATAGCTATACTCTGAGCATGTAATCCAGTTTGAACCCAATTTTACAATACAATATTATAATAAAACTCCATCAATCCTATAACATACCAAAATTGTATAGATTTTCTTCAGTTACTGTCAGCCAATTTTATTTCCATTTAGAAAGCCATACTGACCCTCTTATCTCAGAATGGTAATGCATAAAGCTTTCTGCTTCAGTGATGAATTCAATCCCTGCTACTTCCAATTAATTTATCGAACAGAGCCTTTATAATGTTTGAATAAGGCATGTGTTTGTGTTGCAAAGTGGATACAGTATTAAAAGTTGTCTGTGATAAATAGTAAAGTACAGTATTGCCATTCCTTACCCTACAACTTCATATAAGATTTCTGTACTATTTATTGTAGGGATCTGAAAACCAAATAAAATCTATAACTTTTATTATTTACCAAGGTATAACATTGGAATTAAATAAATTATCCCGACACAGTTTCGTCATTGAATTATTTACAGTGATCATTTAAATCAATATGAAAGTGGCCACACAACTTTGCTCCAACAGTCTTGATTTTCTGTAGTGTTAAGAAAATGTCCACAGCTGGTAAAGTAAAGGCTAACTAGAACTGGTAATAGCTAGCCGACCTGAAGTGAAAAGCCACATATCACCCAATAGCAGATTATCATACTGGTAAAGAAAAAACACATAACACAAGACGAGGTTTTCTTTGAAGAGCGGTGATAATATATAAGCCTGATTTGGGACCTCTTCATGTATTAAGCTGAATGGGGCCCAAAGTCAGGCGAATATATTGTACCAACTGCTCAAAAAGACACCTCGTTTCGTGTTAAAGTTTTTGTTGCCATTCCCAATAAATGAAATTGTGAGTATAATAATTGTTTTTCGTTGCCATTCTCAATCAACGAAACTGTGAGTATCACCTTTAGGGTAGCACAGATCCATCGTGAATATCTGCTTCAGGGCAATATACCATACTACTATCAGCTGTGGACATTTATCAACTATAGAAAAAAAGAAATAAACTGAGTCGTGGTACACAATACCATGAAATGAGAATTTGGTGTAAGTCCCCATACAAAGTACGGTACAGTATATGATTTATTAGAAAGACAGGATTGAAACTGCTATACCAGCAACAAATCACCTGCTTTGTTTCATGGGTTTCAACTTCTAACTAGGGAAAAATACTAATTATGTGATGGCATTTCATGGTAATGGTGAAACAGGGCAGTCTGTAGAACCAAGTGCTGTACAAATGCAGCCGAGCTTTATTCCTTGCCAATCTTGGGACCATAACCAAAGACCATAAGACCGGATTCCTTGGCCTGAAAAATAGGTCACACATTAGTAGGAGCCTGTAAGGACAATAGCATACATACAAATGCTACCTCAATACAGTAATGGTTCATCAGCACAAGTTTAATTACAAACATATACAGCCCAAAAGTAGAAAAATATAAATGGTGGAAAACGGGGCATGAGAAAGATGGAGACAACATATTGAAGACATAAGTGTGGAAAATATTATTGTACTCGGAGATTCAAGTGGTGGAAGGTTCAATTGAAAATGGAGTAGAAGAGACATTGTTTAGATGGAAATGAAAAATGGCAAGATGGGAACAGCAATGAAAATGTGTAAACAAAACCTTGTCTGTGAGTGAAGGCAATTGGTGATTGAAAAGATGAAGCATAATACATTGAGTTACAGTGGGGTATCTAAAAGCTTTGGATTATATATATATATGATTATCTGAACTCGGACCACAATGGAAATAAAAACACTTTGAAACAGTTATTTGTGGGCGGCTGTAAATTTTCCATATACCGTACTGCAGGCCAAACCAACATTACAATTTTTACATAATTCTCTACAACCAGGCCATATTTATTTTTGATAGGAAGTAATGCAAATATCAGAGGCCAAATATTATCACACTTAACTCATAATTAATATAAGGTTTACATTGCATTAACAGCTGAAAGGTTCTATTGTATATCTCACTAGAAAAAGACCTCAGGATGAAAAAAAAAAAATTACTCACATATGCTACAGTGGCACCAGTGAAGAGAATGCCTGCCACGAGATGTATGTTGTTTTTCCGCTGCCTCTGGTTATAATGTTCCCGCCACGAGCCTTGAGGTACTGGCAGGTCGTTCATGGTAGGAGGTTTGAACTCGGCCACATAAGCCATACCGCGCCTCGGAGCTGTAAAAAAAACAAGACTGTATTGGACATGCCTAGTATTATAACTTATATTATTATTATTATTATTATTATTATTATTATTATTATTATTATTATCATGCATTATAGTGCCTGATATTCTGTGGAAACTGTACAAGCTCCCTCAACTCTTATCTTTACTCACATCTCAAGGCAATGTAAAACAAAATCAGAGACAAATTACACCATCCATTTTTATAATAAACATAATATATACACTTTCTAAGAATTATATATTTTTATGGTACAGTATACGGTACTAACAAATGGACGAAATAAATTTGAAGGAGCAGCCAATGCCACTCCTATAGATTAACATTAACCGGCTTAGGAATGAGTGCTTGCAACATTAACCGGTATTAGGAATGAGTTCTTGCTACATTAACCGGCTTAGGAATGAGTGCTTGCAATATTAACTGGTATTAGGAATGAGTGCTTGCAACATTAACTGGCTTAGGAATGAGTGCTTGCAACATTAACTGGCTTCAGAATGAGTGCTTGCAACATTAGCTGGCTTCAGAATGAGTGCTTGCAACAATAACCTTCTGAATGAGTGCTTGCAACATTAACTGGCTTCGGAATGAGTGCTTGCAACAAAAGCCTTCTGAACGAGTGCTTGGAACATTAACTGGCTTCAGAATAAGTGCTTGCAATAACATTCAAATGAGTGCTTGCAACATTAACGGGCTTCAAAATGAGTGCTTGCAACAATAACATTCAGCATGAGTGCTTGCAACATTAACCGGCTTCAGAATGAGTACTTGCAACATTAACCGGCTTCAGAATGAGTGCTTGCAACATTAACCGGCTTCAGAAGGAGTGCTTGCAACATTAACCGGCTTCAGAAGGAGTGCTTGCAAGTTGCATCATTAATAGGGTCACGTCACTTTCATCTATAATTAACTCTTGAAGGTCGAATTAAATAAAAAGGATAATGGAGAATAATAAACTACATAATTATATTCCTTTACTATATATTATTACAGTATATCCCTCCATTAATGTTATCTATGAATAAATTAAAATATATTTCCTCTTATCTCCACTAATATGTTATCTATGGCAGAAATATATTCCCCATCTTATCTCCACCCATTCAGCCATATATATCCCTCTATTTATGTTATTTAAGGCTTAAATATATCCCTCTATGTCTTATTTACTCACGGCAGGTCTTGAGAACATTACGAGCAGCCCTGGTAAACATAATTTATACGAGAGAAATAAATACGTGTTGTTATTCCCAGTGACTGCTGCTGCAAGATGGCCGAGCAGTGTTGCCAGGTCTCTTTGACGAAATTTCCCCAACTTCCAACATGAGAATTTCCCATTTTACCTTAATAAATCCCTGCCAGCTGATTACTCTTGAACATTGAGGGTCTTCTTGGGATATCGTCTAGTAGACATTTCCCTGTTTACTCTTGAACGTCGTCGTCGTCATCCTTCAGTCTTCGTGA
This sequence comes from Petrolisthes cinctipes, assembly GCA_033782935.1. Taxonomy (NCBI): domain Eukaryota; kingdom Metazoa; phylum Arthropoda; class Malacostraca; order Decapoda; family Porcellanidae; genus Petrolisthes; species Petrolisthes cinctipes. The sequence continues at coordinate 13,378 of JAWQEG010007531.1, forward strand.
GACGATAGTGTAGCAACTAAAAGTATGTGGGTCCTATCTGCTCTTCCGCGAGTGGCTGTAGAGCCCAACTCGTGAGTGGCAGTCTGTGCTGCATATGCGGCACTCGAAGGATGATGATTGCTGAGGCTGTTCCTGTCTTTCCCTCCTCCTGGCTCTCTTTTGAGCAAGCGCTGTGTTCCTCGCCTCCTCTGTTTCCCGTGTGCCCCGTCGGACTGTCAGGCGCCAGTCCGATCGGTCTTCTGCACAGTCTTCCCAGGTCCTGACGTCAATGTTGCACAGTTTCATGTCCTTTTTGCAGACATCTTTGTAACTCAGGCGTGGGCGTCCAGTCGGTCGTGATCCATCAGCCAGTTTCCCATACAGAAGGTCCTTGGGGATGCAGCCAGATTCCATTCTTCTGACATGGCCGATCCAGCAAAGACGCCTCTCGCTGAGCATGGCGAACATGCTGTTCATATTGGCGCGTTCCAGAACCTCTGTATTGGGTACTTTCTCCTGCCACTGAATGTGCAGGATGCGTCGTAGACACCTCAGATGGAATCTGTTGAGTTTCCTCTCCTGGCTCGCGTAGGTGGTCCATGCTTCACTGCTATAGAGAAGTGTGCTAAGCACACAGGCCAGCAGATGGATGCGCAGCTTGGTCTTCTCGGTGAGATTGGGATTATTCCAGACCCTCTGTTTTAGCCTAGCCATAACTGCTGCTGCCTTGGCGATCCTGCTGTTTATCCCAGCATCAATGGTGAGTGAGCTGGAGATAGTGGACTCGAGGTAGGTGAAGTTTTCCACGACTTCCAAGTTGTACCCGTTAATGATGACGGTCGAGGGGTGGTCAGCACCCTGTACCATGACGTTTGTCTTCTTCAGACTGATGGTCAGTCCGAATTCCTTACAGGCATGGGAACAATCTTTAAATAATTTCCCTGTGTAGACTTCAAAATTCCCTAAAATAGATCAATTTCCTTGCACTTGGCAACGCTGGTTTAGTCACTGCAGTGTTGCCAGGTCTGCATGACGAAATTTCTCCAATTTACCTCAAAAATTCCCTGTCTACTCTGGAAGATGGTCGTATATTTGCATGGAGGTAGTATATTTGCCATCTTCTTGATATTTCCCCAACTTAAAGATCAGACTTTCCCTATTTACCTCAATAATTCCCTGCTTACTCCTGAAGATAATCGTATATTTTCCATCATCTTGATATTTCGTCTGATAGAAATTTCCCCATTTACTCTTGAGCAATTCTTACATCTAATTCTCTATGTCCAGGGAAAAGTTTTTTATACTTGGCAACACTTGTCCCTAGATCAGTGTTGTTAATGTTGGGCGTGAATGGGCGTTGACTATACTGATTTCACACCCATTTTATAGATAAATAGCCCAATATTTGAGAGCAAATGAGAAGAGCAAATTTTTATATAATTATCATCGTCTAAGTTAGTAATTTTTTATATTCTTATGCACAGTATGTGATTTTAGAAGCTATTTTAATTTTTTGAGGCAGTAAAAGTTTCACCAGTAGTATTATTATATCAATTTATGTTTTATGCCAAGATAGGCTATTTTATATAGTACGTGTTGTAACATGTAAACTGATTGTCATTATTTCAATTAGTGGATGTCTACCATGTCCATAAGAACTGTATTACTGTAATAAGACCATAGAGCTACTGTAGGTATATACGAAGTTTAAAGAGTCAGGGAAAACTATAGATTATGTTTTTCATATCTAGCCCATAATGGCATGAAAATAGTGAACTTGGCAGGAATGCTATTTGCGATGCAGTTGCTGCCCTCTTTTGGAAGTAGTTTGCATTAATCTTGAGAGCAAATAATTATTTATATGCAGTTATCATTAGTAGTTGTTGTTGCTATACTGCAGTAGTAATTAGGAATAGTTTCGTTAGTATATAAGATATATATAGGCTTAAGTACCAAAGTTACAAATTATACACATTCATCCTGTGCTCACACTGAAGCCATGAATTGGCCATGATTGTACTCCCGTGGCTTTACTGTACACTATAGCTGGGTAATTTTAACTAGAGAGGTTTTATTATAATTTTTTAATGTACTTTTTATACCTACATAATTATAATCTCTATAGCCTGATGTGATTGCTCAATTTCATAATGTGACAAGAAATGTAAGCGAGTCCTAAAACTAAATGCTTGTCGCACTGCTTTACATATCCATAGCTTAAGTATTTTTTTTATTTAGCTTTGTATTATCACTGTAGGAAAGTCTTACCTACAGTAGTTACATTACGTATCAGTGATATATTTATAATAAATTGGTATTAACAGGTAATGAAGGTGTAAACAAGACTGCGAATAGAAGAGCACATTGCATTATATGAAGAGTGCGTACGCTTTTATCTATATATTTCCAACACCTGTCTTTATTAAATCCCATTAAATCCTTGCCTATATGAGTCTTTAAAAAGACTTTATTCTCTCAGTAAATTCTCACCTGATGCTTGTTCCAATACTGTGATGTGGGGCCCGTCCGCTTTGTTTACTTCAGTACGTGTTGAGTCAGTGGAGTGAGAGGATGTATTGTATCTACCATTAGACTAGAGAAATGAGTACTTCGAGTGACTGTCATAAAGTTAAATGATGTTTTTCTTGGAGTGTGAGTGTTAAGGGATGTGGAAGTGGGTGTCGCCATGAGTGTATTCAGTGAATTCCATAAGGCGTGGCGTGCCAGGTTCCCTGGAAATGATTTGCCAGCGGCATGGGAGGAAGATGTTCGTGCAAACTTGGCTAAACATCGCTCGCGGGTTGCTGTTCTGAAGGAAGAACTTGAGAAGGAACAGTTTTATGTAGAGTATTTAGAATGTCTGTTAAATGATGTTCAGCGACAGAGAAGGGAGGGAGGAGATATGGAAGAAGAAAGGGAAGAAGAGGAGCGTGGGCAAGGGGAGGGTAGTGAAGGAGCTGCCCCTGTCTGTACTAGTGGCGTCGATTCTCCTGTCACTGAGGCCATAAACACAATGATGGTGCAGCGGCAACACAACCCTAACAAGGATCTGGCATCTCCCATTGAAGAGTCAGATGCTCTGGACACGAAAACAGAGCCTCAACCCCAGCTTAAAGATGAAGGAGCAAAATCAACACCTCAGTCAGAAGAGGAGGCCCCTATAGCTCCCATCACTCCCCTGGCCGCACCGCCCCCAGCTGGAGGAAGCTCTGTGAGGGACTTGGCTAGACGCTTCACTGCATCAGGAGGGAAGCCCAGCGGTGTGGGTCGACCTCCAGCATACAACCGTTCCACCTCAGTGCCTGGGGGTGCTGCTGCTCAGCCTGGTCAAGCCAAGGAAAAGGAGTCTCAGTTTATTACCGTTATATCTGTCAACGGAGCCGGTCAGGGGGAGGATGCTCGTGGCCGGAAGGTTCCCCCAGCACCACCACCTAAGACCTTCCGCCGTTCTGCAGGTGGTGAAGGCGAAGGTGAGACCAAGGCTCCTGCTGCAGCACCGTCCTCTCCAGGGTCGTCACGCCCACCTCAAGCTGTTCCTCGTTCCCCACAGCGTCCTCGTCACCCGTCTCCTGCGAGGGATTCGACAACCCCTGCTGCACCCACCAAGGCTCCTCTTCAGAAAACACTGTCAGCTTCAAGTGACGGTCGGCCTGCTACACGGGAAGTGCACAAGTCCCCTCAGGGTGGCCGAGAAATTCAGAAGTCACCCTCTAATTCAAAGGAACTCCAAAAATCACCCTCGAGCGCCTCCTCCTCGACCGGCAGTCTGGGAAAGAAGAGTGTATCCAAGTCGTCTTCAAGTGCATCATCCTCGGGAGGTAGTGGTACAGCACCTTCTCGTCGTCTTGGGCTCAGAAAGACTTCCTCATTGTCGTCCTCAAGGTGTGGTGAGGACGAGGACGAAGCAGGTGGAGGATCAGCTTCTGGAGCTTCCTTGGAAAATCTGACCGATGACGAGCCACTGTACGACACGGTAGCTCCTGATGAAGAGGATGACACTGGGGAATATGTAGTCCTGTCAGACAAGAGCTCGGAATATAACGGGACAGATACACTCAAGTCAGCAGCTTCCGGTGCATCAAGTGAGGGAGGCCTGAGCAAGTCCGGGGGCGGGGCGTCTTCAGGGGCCACGCCCTCAGGTGGCTCTCCTGCCCCTGATCACCCCCCTGACTCTCCAAAGTATTCAAACTACGTCAACATTGACTTCTTTCTGAAAAAGTAAGTTTGTGCAACTGATTTGTAAACACGTTTCTTTCCTTTTATCATATTAGACTACTATCATTTCTTCGTATATCATGCGAGTCATGACATTCATTTGTTCATGCACATTCCTTTCACCCATTTCCTGTACTGTATATAAAAAAGAATTGATCCAACCAGGGAACCCTCGTTTTGGAACTTTTTTTTTTTTTTTTTTTTTTATAACCTGTCCACCCTCGTTTTGGTACAGTTTAGGCTTACCTTACGCATTTTCCTATTGCTACGGTTGGCTATGTACAGTATCACCGGACATTTTTTTTAGGGGAGCAGCTGTAGGCTACTAATTGCCCATGTTAATGAGTTGCCGACCAAATTTTAATGATGCTCCACTCAAGGTCAGCTTCGATATGGAAATACCAGTACATTGCAACTGGAATACTTACGTGTAGCCTAGTCAAGACGAGGACAATGGAACTGGAGTGCTGTGTAGTCAAGATCAGCTGGAGTGATGTGTTATGAAAGCCAGGACGTCGACTGAACTGTTTGTGGGGTCCACCTTGGCTACCTGTATTCGGTGTGGTGTTATGGTGGGCAAGGGATGAGTCATCAATCCCTGGGGACTTGTAGCCTAATTATTTGTTGGCTGTGCTCAATACTCCAAGCTGTTCTACAAAACAAATCCCGTATTCACACCGAATTGCTAATCTTTTTTCTGGTGTAGTTTGGAGGAATCTGTAGACTCCTGGTAAACCAATAACGGGATACCACAATGAACAGTTCGTACCCAGTTGAAGTGAGTAGGCTACAGCGAGCGTCGATTGCCTAACGTTAGTCGTTTTGGGGTATTGTCCGATGATTTAATGTAACTCGTGAAACATTAGGAAATATCTTTTTCTATTTATAAGCAATAGGTAGAAAAGATTCGAAAGTGGGATCGACCATCTGTAGTTTTGTACCGTATCAAATTTTCGAAAGATTTTTATAAGATAAACTCATATCATGGAAGCCAAGAAGCACGATGACCTGAAGACGAAGGTTGAAGAAAGATCGACAAGCATACTATATAGTATTGATACCCTCTGATGATGACTGTGGGTGAGTGAACCATTGAGAGAAGTGGTATGGTAGGTGAATGACGTCATGTTGTTGATACTGGCATTTCCCCAGCAATATTATCGCGACTCACTTTCTCGTTTGTATTCTGCGGGTGTCTTGGTTCTCCGGAACTTTTACTCGTACCGTTCTTAAGTTTCGTTCATCCTCTTTCTATTTTATTTTATTTAGCTTATTTCATCCTGTTTGAATATCTTGCATTGATTTAATACGTACTGTAGACTGGACAATTTCAGATGCGTTTGTGTGTTTGCACGGTGTATAACCTAAACAGTATTTTCCTATCAAGACCATGTTACATCCGGTTACGACAAGGTCCTCTCTCCCTCTTCCCTCCCACTATCTATCCTCTGGCAGGGAGACCGACTTCCCCGTAGTCTGTACCAGTCAGTCTTCTCAGTCTCTCTTTGTGACTTGTGTTGTTCAGTGCTCTGGGAAGTTCGTTAACAAAAGACATAAGCTACTGCAGCAGCTGGTATCACTCTGCCACGTCTTCTGTTAGTTCTCACTTTTTTTTCCCGTGTGCGTGTTTGCCGTACTCCCTCTCATCGATTCTCGGGTGTCCAACTGTCCTTAGAAAACAAACTACCGGTAGAGACAGAGAAAGTCTACATTTGACCTGAGGGTGAAGGAAAATGTGATACCCGCTTTCAAACAAACCTAACTCGTGTGACAGTGTAGTGTGGAGAGGTGAAGGACGAACTGATATTAAAACTGAGTATGGGGGAGTGGGTGGGAGAAGGGGATACAATTATATGAAATTACGAAGCGAGAGTAACTGCGGTGCCGATTATGCAATTACTGTACTAAAGGCTTCACCACTTGGGAGTTATTATGCAGTGATTGGTATAAATTCACGTGCAAATTAATGGATACCTGTACTTGATTCTCTCATCGTCAGTTGTGAAAATGTAGCCCACATACGAATAAATGCAACCCATGAGCGGTTTTATGAGTATCGTTTTTTGGTGTGACTTTGCAACCTCTTCAACACAAGACGATGGCTGGTCTGGTTCGGGCTGGGTGACATCGTGGGACTCTGGGCTGGTTTTATGTTCGGCTGGAGTGTAATTTCGGCCGAGTTATGCGGCTTTAATGGTAGCGGTCTGTAATTATTTAGAATAATGGTGCTCGGGTGGGTAGGTAGGAAGTTGAGTTGGGAAGGTGCAGTAAGGAGGGAATCATGCCAACACGATTTTCCTCCGTCCTCTAGTCAAACATATTTAGGGGAGAGTATACTTTCGGTACATTAATTGGAGCGTCTTGATTCCTCCAAAAGGATGCCAGGAAACAGGACCAGAAGAGCAAAAATAATAGTGTTCTGTTGCTTGGAATAGTTTGGAGGATTCACTTGCTCCAGATTTACCAACACAAAATTTCTCCCGTAACAAAACACACTACAATCGACACCACCACCACCAGGAGGAGCAAGAAAGGCCTTACCACCATCCTGATATTGGTGATAAGATAAAGACACTGAATTGAGGTACTTAGGTGTTTGAAGGTCTGGTTGACTCATCTGTTTTAAGGAGTGGTTATAGGTTTGGTATTTTGGGAGATAATGATTCCTCCAAACTAGGCCCACCAACTTCAACAACAACAACAACAGGCCACCATTATTTTCGTTCATCTGGTCCTGTTTCCTGGCATACTTTGGAGGAATCAAGGGGCTCTAATGTACCAAAAGTATACTCCCCCCTTAAATCTCTGAATCTGTATTTGGACTTTGAAGCTACTGTGAGAATTGGGAATGTCGAAACTCATGATGTTATAAGGGTGAATCACGAGTGTGTGGCTATTTTTTATATACGGTAGGCTGGTTTGCTGGATTCGTGTGTCAGTTTTCAAGGATCATGAATGTAAAAATAGCCTAATATCAGAGGCGACTGTAGTTTGGGACACGCTACTAGTTTGGTTGGTTGAGAAGGTTAGGCTAAACAATTCTTGATACTCTTTGTGTCGGACATTGATACCGTATGTGATCGAGTTGTCATATCATGGTTTTCCCAATTAAGTACAATGACTCAGTTTTACAATGAAGTGGCAGATTCAAACCATCTTGCATTTTGATACCGGAGGAAGATAGTCAAAGATTTGTAAAGTAAATAGAAAAAATATAAATAGTTTGATGTTTTTTTTTATAGTCGATATGTAGGCTAGTTGCAGTCATGAAGTAATTCGTTAATTAAACTTGTTGATGTAGAAATGTCTTTATCACATTATTTACTCACGATATAAATGTGTAACTAACAAACCATTGATAAAATTAATAAGGGGCACCTCGGTTTTCCTAGCAATCTGTAAAAGAAAACAGTCGCCCTATTTCATGCCGGATGTTTATAGATTACCAGTAGCCTCATAATTAATTGAGGTCTTCTACGTAGGCCTATGTGTAATTAGGTATCAGTAATAATAGCAATACCAGTGAGAAAACCAGCGTAAGTTATTACGTCAAAGGACATTTTACAGTGACCACGGAGAGCGACCATATCTAATCACTGAACGACGTCTTATCTCGAAAGGTTTTGCATGATAAGTGATGATAAGGGGACTGATAATAGTTATGGTATATTGACAGTTCTTTCCAGAGTCAACTTTCACATGTGTTTGTTTAGCAGTGTTGTACGGTGTGTGCACGAGTGAAAACCCTGTGATGTCTGGTGTTGGCAGTGCTCGTGGTAATTGTGTTGGCACTTGGCTATGCGCGTCGTGCTGGTGTTGGCAATGCGCATATCAGTAGTTTACACACACACACAAAGAATAACCTTCACACACACACACACACTCACAAAGAATATCGTACACACACACACACACACACACACTCACAAAGAATATCGTACACACAGACACACACTCACATCCGGCTCCATCATCTCACTATCTGGGGTCCGCAGTGGAAGCATCCGGACCACTGGGGGAGGCGGGGAGTGGCTTCGACGACAACAACACCATCAACAACAACAGTAGCCTAGGAGTAGTGTGGTCTCTGGCTTGACTCGCAGTGGAAGGAAGGTGCAGGGGCGAGTGAGTGTGTGGGTCTACCTGTGGGTCTCAATATTCATCTAATAATTAGGCCTACTCATCATTATTTTACCGAGTGCTTGGTGTCGATTGAACTACTGCGTCGAGTGATGGAGAATAATAGTTTCGGGAGTCGAAGAAAATGACGACGAGTGATGGTGTGGGTTCAGCCAGTGGAAAGTCCGACATGTCTCTCAGTCTTTATCTACATTCGTCTTGGTCGGCTACACCCTATTTATGTCCATTATATGATATTGCCATGCGTGTAGAATGTAGATAGAACTCGGTTGTGTTGCGTGTGTGTTGTAAAATGGAGGAAATTAGGCAAGTTAGGCTACTGAACTTGCTTGAAGGAAGGGTCAGGACTAGGCTATTTGTTGTTCTCTTGATCTTACGTCATGTTTACATAGCCTAGTAGCCTAGCCTACTCTTCCAAGTTGATTAGGCTGTGTGTGTGTGTGTTTTTTTTTTTTTTCCTTCGTAACCTCTGGAAACGATAATACGATACCATAAACTAACTAATTGTACACACGATGGACTGGTAAATCATGATTGTAGATTGAACCTGCTTTCGTATCCCCTGTGTTTGATAGTTTGACAAGAGGAAGAAGGAAAATATATTCTCGTTCTAGCCTACTTGCTCTCGTATTTTCATAGTGTCGCGGTTTGGTTGTTTGGTGATGAGTGGTTATTTTTTAGACAGGTCAATCAAGAACACTAACGCACGAAAATAATCAGTCTAGTTAGATGGTGATTTGTGACTGAACTCTGATTTATATCTACAGTATACGGTATTTTTCTTTTGAGTTTTGTGTTAGCCTAATGTTTGCAATGTTTATATTTTTACAAGGCGAGGAACCAGTGTATATATCTCAAGTTGGTTTGTGCTACGAATGACAGAAACAAATTGTGTGTAACTGCCACTGAAAAAAATAGGCAATTTACCGTTTTGTGACGTATTTTTGGTGAAGTCTGTGTGTGTGTGAAACTCGTGCTGCCAGTCGAAGCTTCTAAACTCCCAAATTCTCCTGGAAAATTGTGACAAGTAGGAGAGTGTCGAAATGGAGGAAGGGAACGAACTAGCCAAGTATTCCTATCAGGCCAAAGGGGGCTGGGGTTTGAAGGACGAAGACGGAGGAGACTGTAGTGGAGAGGATGGGAGATGGAGGAGTGGAAGAAAAACCAAGCCGGATGAAAGACGAAGGAGTGATGGAATAGGAAGGGTAAGACGTGGGAGAGAAAGGCGTGGGAGTGAGAGTGCTACGGGTGATTATGAGAGAGGGAGTGAGATGCTAATTAGACATAAGGATGAGAATGAAGTGAGTGAGAGTGAGAGTGGATGGGAAGGGAGACCGTGGGGTGAATGTGATCGAGGAGGGAGACAAGAAAGTGAGAGTGGAAGGGGAGGTGGACAAGGGAGTGAGTGTGAAAGAGGAGAGGGACGAAGGAGTAAGTGTGAAAGAGGAGAGGGACGAAGGAGTGAGTGTGAAAGAGGAGAGGGACAAGGGAGTGAAAGTGAGAGTGGAAGGGAAGGTGGACAGGGGAGTGAGGAGGAGGAGGAGGACAGCACAACAGACACCTTCCCGGACACAGAGGAGGATGAGTACCCAACCACTGCAACCCCCCTAAGGAGATTCGACAAGAACTGCGCCAGTAACGATGACCTCCTGGCTCTCTTCTCCAGTGTACACCAACACAACAACAACAACGACGATGAAGAATATCCACCTCACACTCCAACTAATGTCATTCACGGACCCCCTCCTCCGTCAGTTCTCGTCAGGCCCCCCAAGCCCTCGTATCTATCAGTGGAGGAGACTCGTATACGAAGGGCTCCTGCCTTTAGAGGACAAAGGTTGGTATAAGGAGTGTATTATTATTATTTATTTTTACCAATACATTTATACGTTTAGACATTTTTCATATGGCAATTTTAATCGTCCGGTGTTTGTACAAAATAATAGTCTATATAATAATTATTTTGTTGTATAAGACGTGAGGTTGGTTGTTGTAAGGATCAATGTGATGGTTTTTAATCTTTGGACGTAACACTTCGACAAGGAAAGATGTTTGTAGTGGTGTGGTAGTTGATAGGCTATTCTCTCTCTCTCTCTCTCTCTCACACACACACACACACACACACACACACACACACACACACACACACACACACACACACACACACACACTCTCTCTCTCTCTCTCTCTCTCTCTCTCTCTCTCTCTCTCTCTCTCTCTCTCTCAGGTAGTTTACTATTACCCTTCATATAAAGTGGCGAGTGGTTGAGTGTTGACGTGCTGAGTTACACCTTAGCCTCAACCCTCAGCCTTGAGTGGCACTTGGCCCCCACTCACTGACCTTGATCACCACCGTCCTGGTTCCTGGAGACTCGGGTGCCACTTGAGGATGATAGGGGTTCTTTTGAGGAGGAGGAGGAAGGGGGGAGGAGAAAAGGGTGAGAAGGTACAGCCACAATCAAATAACCACCGACACTTTCCTTCCATCGTTCATATAAATCAGTATCATATCAAAATATAATCATACAACACCACCTTACGTCAACTCAACCCCTTCAATTATTACTATGAGGTGCTGCAAAATCATCATACACGTGTTGTTCTTTATTACCAAGATATTTACTATGATGGAAGGAAAGTGTCGGTGGATATTTGATTGTGGCTGTACACTCGTGAGTCGTGATACGTAATTTCTGACCAGTGTGTGAGGAGCAGAAAGCTTCGAATTGCCTGGTGGTGCTCATTTCCCCACCCAGTACACCTATAGAGGCTGAGTTCGAATGCAGGGTATGTGTGTGTGTGTGTGTGTGTGTGTGTGGTGCCTGCAGTTCGTCTCTGGTCAGAAATTATGTATCACGACTGTACATCCCACCTCTCAGTCCCTCCTCTCTTTCCCTCCCAATACCGCTCTCCTTTCCAACCTTTCTCCCAATGCATCCCTCCACCCCTTCCCTCCCCTACTTCCCTCCTCCCCTACTTCCCTCCTCCCCTACTTCCCTCCTCCCCTACTTCCCTCCTCCCCTACTTCCCTGCCAGTCCCCTCCCCTCCCCTCCTGTCACGCCGTCCTGGCTTCGTTGTAGCAAGCTCTGGGCAAGACAGTGCTTTACTTCCGCATCAATAAAGGCGACACTCTTGGCCTGGGGGTGGACATTTAAGACTATAACACACAGGTCTCACTCCACCTACCTCCATGGATGTCTGTCTGCCTTTATTATTCCAGTAATTAATTCGGTGTCAGTTTGTGTGTGTGTGTGTGTGTGTGTGAGGCGGGGGCAGCTGTATACGGGCTGCTACCCACTGGGGATCCTCGCCCCCCTTCAATTCACACCTCCCACACCCGTTTCAACTATCACCTTCAAGGCCAACCTCTACTTTACTGTACATTTCCATGTCCATAAAATTATGTAAAATATCGTGGAGCGGAAAGCGTTCTTTTGCTTTTGTTTAGGAAGTTATGTTTTATTACGATATCTGTTTACTGAGAATGTGTCACTTCCGTTGCGAACACACACACACGCTAAAACACACACACACACACACACACACACACACGCTAAAGCACACACACATACACACTAACACTAACACACACACACACACACAAACTGACTTTGGGAGTGGTGATTAGAGAGGAGCTTTCTTCATTGCTATACTTTCCCTCACCCTAGAAATCTACTGTAGCCTACCGTACCTATATTTAGCCTAGCCCAGTCAAACACCCCTACAGGCTAACACCACAAGGAAGAGTCCCGAGGAAGGTAGATGTGTTCTGTTTTTCTCGTCACGACTCGACCTTCCCATACTTTCACTTCTTCCACCACCATTTCTCAGTCACACGTCAGTCACCGGTATCTCTCTCTCTCTCTCTCTCTCTCTCTCTCTCTCTCTCTCTCTCTCTCTCTCTCTCTCTCTCTCTCTCTCTCTAGGAATGAGGATTAAGAACCCTAGTCATATAAGAATCCCTCTCTTCATCACTCCCCCTTCCCCCCACCCCAAAAAAAAAAAAAAAAAAACAATAGATAGAGTATTAACCCAAATTACAGGTAACTTTCTGTTAAATTAATCCTTCTCTTCTCTCTCTCTCTCCCCACCCTCCAGGAAGAAGGGAAGAGGGCGTCACTTTCAGAGATGTGAGAGTGTGGAGAGCGACGAGGAGGAGAACCCGTCACTCCTTCGGTCCATCTCCTCTGACCACGAGGATGAAGTCGACACCAAGGATGAACCCCTCGACATCGACTCAGGTATTGTGTTAGTTTGTGTTTTTGTGTGTGTGGGTGTGTGTTTGTGCTTGTGTATGTGTGCTTGTGTGTCTGTGTGTGCTTTTGTATGTGTGTGTGTCTTGTTTGTGTGTGTGTGTGTGAGAGAGAGAGAGAGTGTGTGTGTTTACCGGGATCAACTAAGGTACACACACACACACACACACACACACACACAGAGAGAGAGAGAGAGAGAGAGAGAGTGTGTGTGTGTGTGTGTACCTGATAGAAAGTAAAGAGGAAGGGATCGACTAAGGAACAGTACTGAGAGAGAGAGAGAGAGAGAGAGAGAGAGAGAGAGAGAGAGAGAGAGCAGGAAACAAAGAGACGGGCTGGGAGAATAATGTGTGAGTGAGGGGGGAGGGGGAAGAGGTGGGGGGGGCGAGGCAGACAGGGTTGGGGCGGGTCGGGGGGGGGGTGGCACTGAAAAGGCGGAAATGTTTACGTTAAAACCCCGAAAAGTAGTGAAGTTGAAGTTAGTTGTTAGTGAAGTTGAAGTTAGTGGTTAGTGAAGTTGAAGTTAGTGGTTAGTGAAGTTGAAGTTAGTGGTTAGTGAAGTTGAAGTTAGTGGTTAGTGAAGTTGAAGTTAGTGGTTAGTGAAGTTGAAGTAGTGGGTAGTGAAGTTGAAGTAGTGGTTAGTAAAGTAGAAGAAAGTAGCAGCATAAAAAAGTAGAAAAATGAGTGATGGAAGAAGAGGAGTAAAAAAAGTAGAAGAATTAAAAGTAGCCAAATGAGAGGTGGAGGAAGATAAGGAGGAAGAAGAAGTAGAAGTAGCAGGAAAATGAAATGGAAGTAAAGGAGAGGAAGAAAAAGAGGAGTTGAAAAAGGAGAAGAGCTGGAGAGAGAGAGAGAGAGAGAGAGAGAGAGAGAGAGAGAGAGAGAGAGAGAGAGAGAGAGAGAGAGAGAGAGAGAGAGAGAGAGAGAGAGAGAGAGAGAGAGAGAAAAGTATGGATGAGACAGTATACACACATACATACCACCAATACAATACAAAGGGGAAAGTTGTATGTGAAGGATGAGTAGGGAGGAGGAGGGAGTAGAAGGAAGGAACAAGAAGAGACAATAAAAAAAATATGAATGAAAGAGGTGAAAGAGAAAGGGGAGAAAGAGAAAGAACAGATATGGGAAGAAGCAATTAAGGGAGAAAGATACAGTAAAAAATGATGTGTATGGAAGAGGTGAAAGAGAAAGGGGAGGAAGAGGAACAAAAGATATGGGAAGAAGCAACTTGGGGAGAAAAATAAGGAGAAACAAGAAGAGGCAGTCAAAAATAATATGAATGGAAGAGGTGAAAGAGAAAGGGGAGAAAGAGGAAGAAAAGATATGGGAAGAAAAAAATAAGGGGAAAGAAGAGACAGTACAAAATGATATGAATGGAAGGGGAGAAAGAGAAACAAGAAGAGACAGTAAACAATAATATGAATGGAAGAGAGAGGTGAAAGAGAAACAAGAAGAAAGTAAAAAATTATATGAATGGAAGAGAGAGGTGAAAGAGAAGACTGGTGGGGCCATGGCAGAGATAATAAAAAGGCGACGGAGAATGTAAACAAAGGAATACAAAGGACCTTCAAATAGACCAATATAGGTATAGGTAGTAGTAGTAGTAGACCTTGTGGGGCCTTCTGGGTTTTCCTATATATGCTAACTAGTCTACTGGAGTGAGGGAAAGAAGGAGGAAGAGGAGAAGAAGGAAGAGGAGGAGGAGGAGGCGTAGGAGTAGGAGTAGGAGGAAGAGGAGGCGAAGAAGACGAGAGGAGATAAGAGGAGGAGGAGGAGGCGAAGAAGACGAGAGGAGAAAGGAGTAGGAAGAGGAGGAGGCGAAGAAGAAGACTGAAGAAGACGAGAGGAGAAAGAAGGAGAAGAGGAGGAGAAGGAGGAGGAGAAGAAGACTGAAGAAGACGAGAGGAGAAAGGAGGAGGAGAAGGAGAGGCGAAGAAGAAGACGAGAGGATGAGAAGGAGGAGGTGAGAAGAAGAAAACTGAAGAAGACGAGAGGAGAGAGGAGAAAGGAGAGGGAGGACTAGATGAAAGAAAGAGATGTGAGGGGAGGGGAGAGACGACGTGTGTTGACAGGAGGAAAACACAGATCTGAGGGAAACCAAGGAAGTAGGAGATAAAAATGCACTGGAGAGAAGGAGGGGATGAAGGGGAGGAGGAGGAGGATTGAAGGAGTGAAGAGGAGGAGGAGGGATGAAGGGGAGGAGGAGGATGGATTGAAGGAGTGAAGAGGGGAAGAGGAGGAGTGAAGAGGGGAGGAAAACAGTGGGAGGAGGGATTGAAGGAGTGAAGAGGGAGGAGGAGAGGAGAATGAATAGGGAGGATAGAGAGTGAGGGATGAAGAGGAGAGGAGGAGGAGGGATTGAATAGGAAGGATGGAGAGGAGGAGGAGGAGGAGGAGGGATTGAAAGGGGAGGATAGAGAGTGAGGGATAAAGGAGGGATGAATGAAGAGGAGGAGGAGGAGGGATTGAATGAGTAAAGAGTGGAAAGGAAGAAAACAGGATGAACTGAGAGAAGATGAAATTGAATGAAGAGGAAAGAGAAGTTGGTGGAGAAACTTGGAAAGAAATATATAAGGAGAGAACAGGAAAACCCAGAAGGAATGGGGAAGAGAAGATGATGAAAAAGTATGTGTTGATATGGGGAAATGGAAGGGAAATGAATGCGTTGGGGAGGGGGAGGAAAGGAAGGAAGGAAGGAGGGAGGTGGGAGAGATAGAAAAGAGGAATGGGAAGAAAGGAGGAGATGGGTAGAATGATAGAGAGGGGAGAGAAAAGGGAGGGGAATGGAGAGGAAGATAATAAAGGAGGGAGGAGGAAGTGAGTGAGGAATTTAGAGAAGGATAGGGGAGGAAAGAGAAAGTGTAAAATAATGTAATACAGACAGACAGAGAGAGAGAGAGAGAGAGAGAGAGAGAGAGAGAGAGAGAGAGAGAGAGAGAGGGGGGGGGAGGAATAAAGAGAAGGAAGGGGAGAAAAGAGAAGGTGCAAAATAATGTAACACACACACACACACACACACACAGAGAGAGAGAGAGAGAGAGAGAGAGAGAGAGAGAGAGAGAGAGAGAGAGCCTGCTTGGTTTTCCTGCTGATGACTTTGTTCTCTATTGATTACGTGTTGATGCCTCAGCTTCCAGACCCAAGAGTGTACTGTACTGTGGAAAGTGAGTACTCTTACAAGGTGTACTGGGACGAGATGTACTGGGGAAGCGAGTACTCTTACAAGCTGTACTGGGGAAACGAGTACTCTTACAAGGTGTACTGGACGAGGTGTACTGGAAAGCGAGTACTCTTACAAGGTGTACTAGGGAAATGAGTACTCTTACAAGGTGTACTGGGACGAGGTGTACTGGGGAAGCGAGTACTCTTACAAGGTGTACTGGGGAAATGAGTACTCTTAAAGGTGTACTGGGAAGCGAGTAGTCTTCCAAGGTGTACTGGGGAAATGAGTAGTCTTCCAAGGTTGTACTGGGAAATGAGTAGTCTTACAAGGTGTACTGGGGAAATGAGTTACTCTTCCAAGGTGTACTGGGGAAATGAGTAGTCTTGTAAGGTGTATCATGAATGAGGGTGTATACTTTAGATGAAATAAACCCAAGTAGCCTATAGTCTGTAATTGTGTAGCTGTGTATACTAGAATGTAAATTGAAGGGGTTTGTTTACATTACCTGGATTCTTTGGACAGTGTGTAGTGTGTGTGTGTGTGTGTGTGTGTGTGTGTGTAGGTGTGTATACTTAGACGAGGTGTACTGTTATGGTGGTAGGTAATTCCTTTTTGTTACCGTACATTGGAGTGCCTTGATCCTCAAAGTATGCTAGGAAACAGGACCACAAGAGCAAAAATAATAGTGTCGTGTTGCTTAGAATAGTTTGGAGGAATAATTGGCTACTGATTTAACTGTACCGTAAAATTATCTAGACGGAAACAACAACAACAACAACAATAACAACAACAGCACATTCAAGCTTTTTATAATTAATGTCATGAAGCGAGTCAGTCAGTCACTCACACACCTGGCTTAATGACTCTTCTGTTGTGCCAGCTGCTTCTGACTAAACAATAAAATGTTACTGGTGGCTGACTGGTATTTAGACTACGTGACGTGTTGTGGTGGTGGAAGGGTCTGAATGTAACACCAACACCACCGCTACTACTACTACTACCACCACCACCACCACCACCATCACCACCATGCTTTCCAGTCAATCACAACCACCACAATCACTACCACTACTACTACTACTACTACTACTACTACACCATCCACCCTACCACTACCACTACCACCACCACCAATCACATGCTTTCCAGTCAATCACAACCACCACCACCACACTACTACTACTACCACCACCACCACCACCACCATCACCACGTTCTCCAGTCAATCGACCATGCACCATCACCACCACACCACCACTACTATTACTACTACTACTACTACTACTACTACTACTACTACTACTACTACTACTACTACTACCACCACCATGCTTTCCAGTCAATCACAACCACCACCACCACCACTACTACTACTTACCACCACCACCACCATCACCACGTTCTCCAGTCAATCACCACCACCACCACTACTACTACTACTACTACCATCACCACTATGCTCTCCAGTCAACCACCAACACCATTATTCACCACCATCACCATCACCACCATTCTCTCCAGTCAACCACCAACATCACCAACACCAACATCACCAACACCATTCTCTAAATTCACCCAATCCACCCCCACTGTCTTCCTCTCCTGTGTGTGTGTGTGTGTGATTTACAACACACACACACACACACACACACACACTTCCTCTTACCACGGTGGTGCGTCATTAAGTACAGTACCGGTACCATACGATTGGAACTTTCTCAATAGTGTGTCATAAAAGATGGTATAGAGATCCTTTCTTAATCAATGCGTCATAAAATACCATTGGAAACATTCGTATTTTGTGCGTCGTAAAGTGAGAGCGGTTTGTTGTTAATCAGTGCGTCAAAAAGTGGCATAAAACATTCGTAAATTAATGCGTCAGAAAGTGGCTTGATTCATTCTTTATCAGTGCGTCAAAAAGTGGCGTAGAACATTCGTAATTAGTGCGTCAGAAAGTGGTTTGTTGTTAATCAGTGCGTCAGAAAGTGGCGTAGAACATTCAAAATTAGTGCGTCAAAAGTGGCTTGGTTAATTCTTTATCAGTGCGTCAAAAAGTGGCGTAGAACATTCATAATTAGTGCGTCAGAAAGTGGCATGGTCCATTCATTCATACTCAGTGCGTCAGTCAGTTAGTGCGTCAGAAAGTGGCAGTGGTCCGTTCTTGATCCGTGCGTCGGGTGGTTATATAGTGCGTCAGGTGCATGTAGCGTCAAGAATGCGTTAGTGAGAGAGACCCCCTCTTAATCAGCAGCGTAAATTAAACCTCTCTGTGTGTGTTTGTTTGTGTGTGTGGGTGTATGTGATTTACAGTACACACACACACACACACACACACACACACACACACACACACACACACACACACACATCCTTCCTCTCACCACTACAACACACACACACACACACACACACACACACACACACATATATCCTTCCTCTTACCACCACACACACACACACACACACACACATTCAGTCTGATACATGAATTCGTTTGTATGTATGTATATTCGTGTGTGTGTGTGTTTATGATTTACAGTACACACACACGTTCAGTCTGATACATGAATTCGTTTGTATGTATGTAGATTATATTTATGTAGGCTATGTGTGTGTGTGTGTGTGTGTGTGTGTGTGTGTGTGTGTGTGTGTGTGTGTGTGTGTGTGCAGGGGTCGAAGGGAGGAGGAGGAGAGGAAGAGTGATATCATTGGTGGTGATTTGGCTTACGTCACCCTTGAGACAGTCTACTCCCTCCCTCACTCACTCACTCCCTCATTACCCTCATTCTTCCCTCCCTCCTCACTCCCTCATTACCCTCATTCTTTCCTCCCTCCCTCCCTTGATTCTTTCCTCCCTCCCTCCTTGATTCTTTCCTCCCTCCCTCCCTTGATTCTTTCCTCCCTCCCTCCCTTGATTCTTTCCTCCCTCCCTCCCTCACTCCCTCATTACCCTGATCTTTCTCCCTCCCTCCCTCCCTCATTCTCCCTCCCTCCTTCACTCCCTACCCTGATTCATTCCTCCTCCTTCCCTCCCTCCCTCCATTACCCTCATTCTTTCCTCCCTCACTCCTCCCTCGTTATCCTGATTCCTGCCTCCCTCACTCCCTACCCTAATTCTTTCCTCCCTCCCTCCCTCACTCCCTCATTACCCTGATTCTTTCCTCCCTCCTCACTCCCTCGTTATCCTGATTCCTGCCTCCCTCCCTCACTCCCTCATTATTCTGATTCCTTCCTCCCTATCTCCCTCACTCCCTCATTACCCTCATTCCTCCCTCACTCACTCCCTCATTTCCTATCTCCCTCCCTCACTCATCCTGATTCCTTCCCCTCCTTCCCCCTCTTTCTCATGTTTCTTACCTCTCCTCCTCACTCCCAACTCCTCATACAAACTCATAACACTCATACCCAACCTGTGGCTTTTAATAGTTTTTTATTTATTTATATATTTATTTATTGTTTTTTTATTTATATTCGTGTTGGTACCTTTAGTGTATGTATGTATGTATGTGTGTATGTATGTCAGTTATGGTATGTATGTATA
>JAWQEG010007532.1:0-10000 GCA_033782935.1 Petrolisthes cinctipes
CTGTAAACTGAAAACTATTTATGAATGAGTTCCGCTTATCTGATTTACATTTTTGGGCCTAAACACCCTCCCTCCCCCCTCCCCCCTGCTCTCTTCTCACAGTTCCGCTCCCTCTACACCTACCCCTCCCTCCCTCCCTCTCTCCCTCTCTCCCTTCTTCCCTTCCTCTCTGTCATCTTATTTTAGTCCCCACTCTTCTGAAACTCCCTATCTCCCCTCACGACCTTTTCCTCCTTTTCGGTCGTGATAAAGTATAAATTGATAATAAAAACAATGAAATACATGAAATAGAAGAAATTAAAGGAGAAATAAACGCAGAGGAAGAAGAGGAGCATTAAGGAAAATCAGAAGAGGGGAGGGAGAGGAGACTAGGAAGAGGAGAAGGGAAAAATTATACAGAATTAAAAAAGTAGTTTACTATTTGTACAGCAAAGGCTATTCATTCTGAAATGCGACATAACAGTAAATTATACTAACGGAATAGAAATGGTCTATCTTGAGTCACAGATTATTGAAACAGTAGCTTCCTATTCGTTGGCATGTTACTTCTCCCAGATGACGTAAAAGAGGTAATGCTTGACCAGCAAGTTCAATTTCCTTCTAATTTGAATATCAATTGCCAAACAGGAATTTTACTATGTGAATTCTTGATCAACTGACACCAATTTACTCCAAGTTTTGTAACTAATATCCATCAACAAGTATTCGAGGTAGCTTTCTCAAACTTGTCACGAGTGATTCAAGCGTCACAACAATTAACATTCACCGGGAGGATCCTCTGTAATGAATATGCAATTTTAATACATGAAGTAGAGGCAATAAATGAAACATATTAAAACACCAAGGGACACAATAGTTGAGGTTCACTGTCTATATAGGGAGTCTAAAACATCTTAATCCCGCAACACACACACACACACACACACACACAAGAAAAACCTGACGCCCACGCCCCACCAAAAGCCTCAAGATACAATTACCGACATACAATCCCCGGAAGACTGATGTAGATACAGATACGATTATGGTATTTATGTTGTGCTTGTCTAACGCCGACCCACCACACGTGACGGGACGAGGCTATTTATCTGACGTGTAATTGATGGAGAAAAACGTTGTAGGAAAGTCTGCTGCTTGGTACGCCTGAGTGGAGAGAGGAAAGAGCGAGCTACATGTAAAAAGTTGTGTTGTTGTTTATTGTGTGTGTGTGTGGTGTGTTGAACTGTGTGTGTGTGTGTGTGTGTGTTGAACTGTGTGTGTGTGTATGTGTTGAACTGTGTGTGTGTGGTGTGTGTGTTTCTGTGTTGTCTTGTTGTGTTTCTGTGTGTGTTGTTGTGTTTCTGTGTGTGTGTTTCTATGTTGTGTTGCTGTGTTTCTGTGTGTGTGTGTGTTTCTGTGTTGTGTTGTTGTGTTCTGTGTGTGTTTTTCTGTGTTGTGTTGTTGTGTTCTGTGTGTGTTTTTCTGTGTTGTGTTGTTGTGTTTCTGTGTTGTGTTGTTGTGTTGTTGTGTGTGTGTTTCTGTGTTGTGTTTCTGTGTGTGTGTGTGTGTTTCTGTGTTGTGTTTCTGTCTGTGTGTGTTTCTGAGAGAGAGAGAATATGATATGTATCAGATCAGTCGTGAGGAGAAAAAAGATAACAGGAATAAGAAAATACCAAGTAAGGAAGGAGAATTGATAGTGAAAGCTCCTCCTCCTCCTTTTCTCTTCCTCCCTCTCTCTCAACTGATTAGCGGGACAAGGTGGGCAAGGTGGGTGTATGGTTGAGGAGAGGGTGTATAGGTATCGTGTGGGTGTATGGGTGAGAGATTGGTGTTTAGATGATGACATTGTGAGTGTATGGATAAGATATAGCTGAGGGTGAGGTAGAATTGTGTACTATGGTATATGTGGGTGAGGTAAGGGTGAGGTATGGGGTGTGTACCGTGAGGGTGTGGTGAGGTATGGGGTGTGTACGGGTGTGTACCGTGAGGGTGTGTGAGGTAAGGTGAGGTATGGGGTGTGTACAATGAGGGTTGTGGTGAGGTAAGGGTGGAGGTATGGGGTGTGTACCGTGAGGTGTGGTGAGGTATGGGGTTGTGTACCGTGAGGTGAGGTGAGGGGGTGTTCCACGCAAGGCACCATTGAGGCCTGGAGAGAGTCATGTTACACCACCCCATTACTACTACACTACACTACAGCCCTCCCCAGGACATTCACTACACTACTCTACTCTACACTACATTCACCTACACTACACTACACTCACCTACATTGCACTCCATTACACTCTACTACACCCACCTACACTACACTACACTACACTACACTATCCCCAGGACATAAACTACACCATACCCACCTACACTGCACTCCATTACACTTTACTACACCCACCTACACAACATTACACCCACCTACACTACACTACACTATCCCCAGGACATGCACTACACTACACCCACGTACAGTTGCCCACACATGAAGCTGGTACGCCTCGCTTCTTGTGAGGTAGCTACAACAGGAAGGAAAATGAGCAAAAATAAGTTATAGTTTGTTGACAGGCAGACAGTAATAATATTTTACTGTCTGCCTGTCAACAAACAACTACATATTTTTGTTCACTTTCCTTCCTTTGTAGCTACCTCACAAGTAACGAGCCCCACAGCTTCATGTGTGGGCAACTGTACATACACTACACTCCATTATACTCTACTACACTACACTACACTACACTACACTCTACTCTACTACACTACACTACACTACACTCTACTACACTACACTACACCACACCACCCTACTACTACACTACACAACACTACACCACACCACACCTCCCTGGAGTTCTGTTTAATCGCTTGGCTTATGGTTGGTAATTCACTTTGTTGCATTAGAGTGTCATGATTCCTCCAAAGTATGCCAGGAAACAGGACCAGATGAACAAAAATAATGGTGTTCTGTTGCTTGCTTGGAATAGTTTGGGAGGATTCAGTTTTTAATCTTCTAGTTCTGTTTCCTGGCATACTTTGGAGGAATCACGGCGCTCAAATGTTCCAAACTTATATTATCCCCTAAGGTCCAATATTTTTGTCTACATTCATCACTTACATTTGGTTATGAAACTACTTTGCCAAATTCCACCACATGTCAGCGCTGAAACGTACTGTACAAGTATAATTGAGTTCATATGAAACAGATACACTGACAACGGTGGCCCCTCATTGAGTATATTTAGAACAAGATTGGCCACTACACACAGCACACACATGGTCTCATCCAACCTATATGCTCGATGAGGGGACAGTTTCAAGTGCTGTCTGTTTCATGTGTTCGCAACTGTACTGTACTTCCTCTGGTAGCTGGGGTACGTCTTTTGCTTCTGAATATCTCTCGGCGCCACAACATCCTAATAATATCATCTACACTTAATTGTTTGTACAGTAACGTATAGGTGAAAATTACACTCCATACAGTTACAATCTTATATCTGCATTTTTCAGTCATATCTATAATTGGACTTTTTCCCCACACTTGTTCCAACACACACCATTGCTTCCCTCCTCTACACATGCTACACCCACACTCCCCTCCCTCTCCATACATACATACATACATACATACATACCCCCTCTCACCACACACACACCCAACCACTCTCTCCAGCTTAGGTCATGCTCTGAATCGTGGCCCCATCATACCGTCACACAGGAAGGAAAGTATGCCCCAGAATACATCCACCATGTCGCCCCTTTACTTCACCCCATACCACTGCCCCGGGTTTCGGTACACACACACACACACACACACACACACACACACACACACACACACACACACACACACACACACACACACATCCCTCTCCATGCCCTCCCACTCCCAGTCGTTCCCCCTGTCCCCTCCCTCTCCACGACCCCTTGCGACAACTTCCCTACTCCCGTCGCCTTTTCAATATCCCATCCTACAATTCTACAGCATCCTAACCTCCATCCCCAACCGGTTTAGTTTTTTCCCACGCCCCACTGAGCCAAGGCCCCTGCCCTCTATATGGTCTCCTTTTCCATCCCCTTCAAAACTCAAGTCCGATTAAACTTTCCCTCCCCGTCCCCTGTTGCATCCTGTAACAGTTGTACGTTGTAGTGAAGATGTTATCTTCACTTAGGGTGAATGGCAAACAAGTGTTGTGTTGGTCTGGTCTAGTCTGTCTTGTCTCGTCTGTTATTTCTTCAGGTTTTACATTGCATATAAGGTTTTATAGCTAACCTGGAAGCTAACCTGGAATATGATCATGTGACTATATTTTATAGTCAACCTGGAATATGCTCAATCATATACATAAAGGTTGCCTGCTACAATCCCTCTTCATACCCTACTGGCCAAGCCCCATCCCTCCCTCACTCCCTTGCTTTCAATCCCGTCCTATTACCTCACTGCATTAATGCCTAAAATCCGTCTGTCTCCTATTACACTCCTCTATGTGTCTCACCCATCCCAAACAGTCCCATACTCAATTCCGATTTGTACTAATATGAAGGCCGATGCAAGTATGGACGAAGTTGGGTGCGGATGGGGTGTGGAAGAGACAGGTGGTAAAGGAATGAGGTAGGGTAGGGGAGGTGGTCGTGCAGGATGAGGGGGAAGAGGAATGTCTGGGTTTAGGGAAGGGTATGGGGGTAAGGACAAGGTGTAAGGGCTGTTAAATCTTTTCCCATGATAATCCTTTAGCCTCCCCAACAAATTAGGTATAAAATAAAATAAATGGGAGACAGCAAGTAGTTTGAAAAGCATTCCATCAATTGTGATCAATTTTACTCAGTTACGAGAAGAGAGACGTGTAGGGACGTGAGAAAGGCTCCTGGGGTACTCACATGTGGTGGTTGTCAGGTGATAAAAGGCTCAGGTGACACAATGAGGCAAAGGACATACCTGTCAAGAAACAATATACGAGTACCGTGAGTCACTTTATACGGAACCGGACTGGAGAATGCCAGATTATGATTTAGACAGGAAGAAGAGAGTGTTTTGATTATAATGCAAACGTCCAATTTGCTCGATATAAAATATATAATTACACAACGCAGTATGAAAAACTGTAAACAAAATATCATGAACAGGAAGAACACAGAACATCCGGAAACGAGAGCATAGAGGGAGTGCTGCAGACACCTCAAGTATTATACTGTACATAACGTTATTTTTCTGCCTGTATAACCGTACCTACAGTATATTTACAGTTTCATCAGGGCAAGATGAGGAAAGGGAATAGAGACAAGAGAATGGCACACACACACACACACACACACACACACACACACACACACACACACATACGATGCACCAGGAGCAGAAGGAAGGTGTATTCGTTAACGTCCCGACGGGATATTTATGTTTATATCGTATTTGTAACGTGGTAATCAATATTTATTAAAAAAAACGAGGTGGTACAAAAAAATTTGTTCATATAACGTTTAAAATGTTTTTGTTAAATTCATAAAATGGCAAGTGATGTATGGATGTGATTCTTATAGGGTCAATATAATATGTAAAGTTCAACTAACAACTCAATATGTCTATTGGGTTTCGCTCACAATTGTAGAAGAGAATATGTGAATGAGAATGTTTGAGAAAGAATGTATGTGAGAGAAGTGAGGGAGTGAGAGTATGTATGTGAGTGAGAGACGAGGGAGGGAGTGTATGTGAGTGAGAGACGAGGGAGGGAGTGAGTGAGTGAGTGAGAGAGACCACACAAGATCACTGCCAGCTGCACTTGTCATGAGGGTGGAATGCTGAGGTGAGGACCACTGTAACTAGAATCCTGCCGGAACACACACACACACACCATTAAGGGGGTGCGGGAGAAGGGGACAGGCTTGGGGGGGGGGGTGCGGGAATAGGGGGACAGGCTTGGGGGGGGTAGAAAGCCTGTCCCCTATTCCGCACCCACCTAACCCCCCCCTTCCCCAAGCCTGTCCCCCTATTCCCGCACCCCCAAAAACCCCCCCCAAGCCTGTCCCTTACTCCCGCACCCCCCAAGCCTGTCCCCCTATTCCCGCACCCCCTTAAGCACATACAAACACACACACATCTGTCTGGCGTTAGTCTACTCCATGCAGTATGTCCCCGGAAGCTTTCTAATGTTGACCCTCCCCCCCCTGTTTGTCCTGTTATCACCGAGTTGCCATTCCATCACTCTGTTTATTTGTCCATCCATTTCCAATTCTCCTTCCCAGCAACACTTTCACAACATACTTCCCTATAGTCAGTCACCAATCTTTCTCGTCACCAATATTTCTCTCACCAATATTGATCTCTACTTATCTTGATCTCCACTAATCTTGATCTCCACTAATCTTGTTCTTCACCAATCTCGCTCTTCACTAATCTTGCTCGTCACCAATCTTGATCTCCACTAATCTCGCTCTTCACTAATCTTCCTCGTCACCAAACAATCAATCAATCAACCATCTAACCAATCAAAAAACTACGCAAGTGAGGAAAACAGTAATCCCAAAAAAATCCCCAAAAAGTTGAATTAAAATAGTAGTCGAGTAGGTACACAGTAGGTAGCATTAAAAGTAGCAGTATATAGGGTCGTATGTAAATTAGTAGTATATAAGGTGGTTGTGGAATAGTTGTTAGTATATTAGGTAGTGGTAAAGGAGAAGTTTGGAGAGGTGTGGGAAAGTATAGTACTGTAGTTTGTAAGTAGGTAAGATACGGTAAAGTTGTAGTAGTAGTAGTAGTAGTAGTAGTAGTAGTAGTAGTAGTAGTAGTAGTAGTAGTAGTAGTAGTAGTAGTAGAAGAAGTAATAGTAGTAGTAGTAGAAGAAGTAATAGTAGTAGTAGTAGTAGTAGTAGTAGTAATAGTAGTAGTAGTAATAGTAGTAGTAGTAATAGTAGTAGTAGTATGTAAAGTAGTAGTAGCTGGTGAAAAAGTAATATAGTAGAAGTGTGTAAGACAGAAGGAGCATGAGAAGACTTATTTTTACCGTGGAGTGGCCGAGTGACTAATGAAAGCGATACTCTAAGGGTCATATTCAACAACTATAGTTACGTCATGGTGTATCCGGTGGTGGGTAGAACGCTCTTGGTGGTGTGTCGGGTGTTATGGAGGCTGAGAATAATGTAGACAAATTGTGTGGCTACCGATTCCACTAAACTGTGCACACTAAGTAGATCAAAATTTTATGTTTTTGTGTTTTTCGACGCAGCTACCATGGAGGAATCAGTGACTTCCATTAGTTGTGAAAATTATCAACTCCTTTTATTAATATTCTCCAGATAAAGTGTTGTAGAATATGGGAAATAAACGTTGTCTGACACAGAGTATAAAACAGGGTTGTACAGGGAGTGAGTGAGTTGGTGAGGGAGGGAGAGAGGGAGGGAGGCAGTGCAGGTTTTCCACAGTAATCTGACCTTTTTACAGTCTCCTGGGCCTACACCAAACCCACACGGCCTATTTCCTTCCACTACACCTCTCTCTCTCTCTCTCTCTCTCTCTCTCTCTCTCTCTCTCTCTCTCTCTCTCTCTCTCTCTCTCTCTCTCTCTCTCTCTCTTACGCCATTGTATCTGAGAAAGCAAAGGGCTGAAAGAATCTTCATTGTTTCTATCCTTTACTCCAACTAATCAATTTGGGATCTCATATATTTAACGTAATACACTCCTGCTGTTTGGACTTTAAGATTTGTGTGGCCAATTTAAATATTTATACCTCACCCATATAATTATTTAGTGCTGCAGAAACAGTTGACAGATTGAAAAGTAGGTAAAACAGATACATGAAAGTTTACGGTCTTAAAGGTATGGGGTCGAAATTGGGAGCTACTTTGTATAGGCCTACTGCACACCTCAAACAGGCCTATTGTTAACTCCAATTCTTTTGTTCTTTAGCTTTTACACACAACACACACACAC
Organism: Petrolisthes cinctipes; assembly: GCA_033782935.1. Lineage (NCBI taxonomy): Eukaryota > Metazoa > Arthropoda > Malacostraca > Decapoda > Porcellanidae > Petrolisthes > Petrolisthes cinctipes. The sequence goes on from JAWQEG010007532.1 coordinate 7,892, forward strand.
ACACAACACACACACACACACACACACACACACACACACACACACACACAACACACACACGCAGACACACACAACGCAGACACACACACAAACGCAGACACACACCACACACACACACACACGCAGACACACACACACACACACACACACTACACTACACTTCACCGAGACTCTTCATGTCCTGGAGGGCACTACATCCTGAGAGTGTACATAGCCTACGAGTACTCTCTACCACAAGCACCGTAACTGTACTGTACGTTCCACTACACTGTGTTTATTATCTCTTGGCCCCAACACCCCAATGTCCAACTGGGGTGGTGGGTGGTTGTAAACATTGCTCTCTCTCCCACCAACACCAAACACCCTATCCCACCCACCCACCCACCCACCCAACCAACCAAAACATCTCACAACCTGACCTAACACCCAATCTAGTACAGCCACAATCAAATATCCACCGACACTTTCCTTCCATCGTAGTAAATATTTTGGTAATAAAGAACAACACGTGTATGATTTTGCAGCACATCATAAAAATAATTGAGGGGGTTGAGTTGATGTAAGGTGTTGTATGCTTATATTTTGATATGATACTGATTTATTTGCACGATGGAAGGAATGAGTCGGTGGTTATTTGATTGTGGCTGTACATCCCAAACAATTCCACAACCAGCTTATTCCAAAATCTTCTTCATGTACCCAACACATCCCACATCATTTCCCATCCAACATCCTTCCCACCCAGCACCATCATACAACCTGTCTTGACACACAATCTATCACATTTTACTCTTCACACACCCTAACCACACCGTAAGCATTCCACAACCTCCCCTCACACTGACTCTATCACACCCTATTCATCCGACACCCTGTATCATTATTCTATGTATTTCACTATCTGTTGTCTATATTGTCCAAATACTTAATCCTCACCTCACGTATCCCACAAGCTGCTATGACACGCATCCTATCACATCCTACTTATCCCACACCTTCCCCAACTGGTATATTTTTTATCCTGGTCTTCAATGTATGTTATCCACCTCATACCCGACTCTGTTCATACGGCACTCTGTCCTTATTATCCTTCACATCATGTCCAAACTTCTGGTGTTGCCACGCCTTGTCTGCCTTTTAGCTAGCAACATTATCATTAATCCTTAAAGGGACTGCGATGTTGACGATATTGCGGCTACCGATTCCTCCAAATTACAGTGTGAAGCAAACCCCCTAGCTGGCCTTGTTTGGAAGAGTCACTGACATCCACTTTACCGACAACAGTGATGGTCTTACTATAAATACAATGTAAAAGGTAATGTTTCAGAGTTCATGGTGTGTTTGGTGAATATGATATGGGTATACATTTTTTACTCTCTCAACTTTGGGAGAGAAAAAATAAATAAATAGATATATAAAAATAAACAAATATATACAAGTCCGGTGTATTCAAATTCCACAAAAAAGTGGCCACACATCAAACGCTTTCTTGGCCAGATGTTTGTTTAGGTCCACACGGCATGTCTGATAATTCTGAAGTGGGTTTATGCCATGTGGCCCCTTCCCTGTATATCCCCTAATGGTAAAGCTCACGGTCCTCACCCAACCTCAATAACACTACTACTCACTACTACCAACACCACATAAACCACATGAACAACATTGCCAACACACAAAATACACCCATAAATACAAACACATGGATCATAATCACAAACATGAAAACCCCGAACGTCGTAAATATAAAACTTACAGCCACAATCATACAAACACCACGATCACAAATACAACCACACAGATTACGAGCGCTACATCTACGAGCGTGAATATAACCATGGACAGTCACACGATAACAACGACAACAAGAACCATACCAAAACATTAGTTAATACACACATACTCCATAGACACAATATCAACTATAGAATAAGATATACACTACACACTATCTTCACACCAAAACAAATACTAGAATGACAAGAATCTTAAAAAAAGTCAACTAACAAATAGTCATACATACACCATTAATTTCAAACGTCGACCAGAGTTATAAGGTATAGAGTCTCACAGCACACACACACACACACACACACACACACACACACACAC
>JAWQEG010007532.1:12500-22500 GCA_033782935.1 Petrolisthes cinctipes
TATTCTTTCAATATGCATTATATTTATAGTTCAAAGTAAACGGGGTTCATTACTAACTTTTTTTTTTTTTTTTTGGGGGGGGGGGGAAAGATTGTAAACATGAAATTCTACGGTCTTTACAACCCACATTTCCCAAACACTATACTGCAATGAGAAGGTTCATATAAATACGTAGTACGGACATAGTTATTCTCTAAACGACCAATACAACTGGTTATGGTCTGAGAAGGATAGGGTTCGGTAACGGGTGTTTTTCTTTATTTATCTTATGTGATTATATATAATTTTGCAACTCGGTATACACGGAAATGCTAAGCTGTGTTTCATAACTTTTCTCCGCGTGTTTGATGTCCCACTTCTCTACCGCCTTCCTTCTCCAGCGTCCTAAGGGGTCTTCTAGTCCTAGGGGGGAGGGGAGGGGGGGTCTTCTTTCATACTCGACTAATTATTTCATAACTTGAGTTCTTCCCAAGGGATATAGTTATTGGCATATAATTATGATGATGTATTTTTTACCTCACACTTTTCTTACTGAGTCTGGATGAAGCACCCGTGACCCCAAACATATTAAACCGTTAATCTTACTCACACGACAAACACACACACACACACACGGGGATACTCAGTTGGTTTCCGGGAAGCCACTACATAAATTATGATAAAGCTTGAGAAGAGCCGGTACTAAATAATCCATGCATATATACTAACAGCATTGTAGCCTAGCAACTACTAACAATACTATCACTAGACATCTCTCTCTCTCTCTCTCTCTCTCTCTCATTCTCTCTCTCTCTCTCTCTCTCTCTCTCTCTCTCACACACACATACTGCCACCTCCACCAAGATGCCAGACGAATACACAATGAGACAACTCATTAACATACAGCAGAGAAATACAAACAAACCTGTACAAACTTACCCTGTACACCTGGCTACACTATGACACATATACTTATCCCGGACATGTATTTACCTTAACGTGTCAGAATAATTTGGTGCCAGGTGTTACTTCTTTTTTATTGTGTTGTAAATGGAGTTGTTGTCAATGATATAATTTTTTTAATTGACATACATGTTTGTTTCACATATAAACAACACAGCACAATTATCTATTCCATGTAAGAATCAGGTCATTCTAATACTGTTCTTGACGTGAATTGATTCCCAGCATAGATTCCCAACAAAACTCGTGTCGTGAAAACTGGTGAAAATAATATATGGTACTGGGCTAACCATACTGGACATGAACGTTACTATGGTGGGATTTTCATTATGTTTCACAAGTTATATTAAATCATTGGACAAGACAGCGACACGAGTTTTGTCTTTGATAGTACAGTACAGTACAGGTGTTGTTTTCCTATTTGTCCAACTGGTTTTGTGTTATTCTTTTCCTGCTCTCCCTCCCTCTTCCTGCCTTGGTTTAGTGGTAGGACGAACCAAGCCAAACAAATTGCCTGTTCCTTCCATCAGACTTTTATATCATATAAAACTGTCACTAATCAATCAACCACACAGGGCCACCGGGTCTCATGCTGTTGGAATATATATATACTGTATATATATTCTTCATTTTTTTACCTTCCCTCCCTCTTCTCATTATCATCATCGTCATTATTAAAAATATTACTTTCATAACTACCATTCGGATTTACAAAGTGATAAAACTGGTTGAGACAGAAGACAGAGAGGAGGGACACGGGAAGCTTTGGCTGAGAACAAACAGAATGAACGAAGAAAAGTAAATGGAATAATAAGATACAGTCTCCGTATATTCATTTATGTGTTTATCTATTTGGGAGTATTGTATATATGTTTACTAATTGCGTGTTGTGTTGTCATTGTGTGTGTTTACATGTGTACGTTTGTGTTGGAGCAGTGTATGCATGTGCGTAAGGACTAATGACTGTGTGTGTGTGTGTGTGTGTGTGTGTGTAATGGCCCTGTGTGTGTGTGTATAATGGCCATGTGTGTGTGTGTGTGTGTAGTGGGTCTGGACAGTGTAGCTCTTGCTCATCACTCCCCACCTCCCTAATACACCACCTTGGATTGTTTGTTGTGGTTACTCTCTCTCTCTCTCTCTCTCTCTCTCTCTCTCTCTCTCTCTCTCTCTCTAGACACACACACACACACACACACACACACACACACACACAAATCTACAATCTGGATTTACCTCAGTAGTCAGTGATAAAATTGATCAACTTGGAATCCACCTGAGCGAGCTATAGAGACTAAAGAGATTAACAGCAGGAGTGACTGTATGTACCGTATATACCTTTAAGTCTCCAGTTCATTATTGACCTGCCAGTCCATTAGCATCAGAGTATTGCTTTGGGGACGAGTTGTTCTATATGCTTGACACGTAGAGGTATAACATATATATACCCTCGATTCCCTGAGCGTATAAGATACTGAGTAATCCTTTCGCAGTTTCCTTTTTTATTATAACACAGAAGGGATTGAAGATATAAGTAATCATATTAGACAAATCCTCAAGAAGATATTGTGATCCAACTCATTTATCTTTTATCAGTGTTGACGGAGAAGGAATTTATCCACTTTGTATCATATAAACTAATGACCTACACACAATAAAAAAAAAAAAAACACACACACACAGATAATGTTCACAACGCTGTTACAGGCAGTGGATAAACAACCATGCAGCTACTTCCTCCACAAGCTGTACGTCTCAATTGGTTTTACTCTGTCGTTATTTGCTTAATGCATTTCGTCGTCTCAGAGAATCCATACAGACACAAAGTACGGGGTTAATGTATGAAACACACATAACTATATCTGTTTATGATTTCTAATTTTTTAAAAGAGCCTTCTCTCGTAAGCCAAATTAAGGTATGCTGACTCCTCCAAACTATGTCTGGAAACATAGAAGGGATATCGGTTTTGCAGCATAGTTTAGAGAAATCAGTTGCCCTCCATATCTGCCACAACAGAAGGACACCTCCCTACTAAGGCTGTCCCTCTTTTCTTTCTATTTCCTTCTTGCTTGCTGTCTCACCTCTCCATCACCTTCTTCTGGCGCTATATGACCTCGCTATTGTTGCGCCTATATCAATCAATCAACCAACCTACTAAGGGCGGCAACAAACTTATTTATTAATAAATCATCATTAGTAAGGTTAGTTAAATAACAGAGAGACTGGCGAGGGATCGAACACCAACTCGTCAAGTAAGACAGAAAAAACTCCAAAGGTTGCCATTGAGCCATCAAGTAGGGTTAAAGGATAACGTCTGTCAACAGCGCGCATGGTTTAAAGAACGGATGATAAGGGAATGATAAGGAGAGGAAGAGGACAAGGGCGGGTCACATGTAGGACGAGAGCAGATAAGAGGATGAGGAGGACACGAGTGAGAGGCTAATGATGGCGCTGTGTGTGTGTGTATGTGTGTGTGTGTATGTATGTGTGTGTGTATGTATGTGTGTGTGTGTTATACAGTTGACCACAAAAATTCGCTACCATGATGTTCGTTCGTTTGTCCTTTTGGTTCACTATAACTGCATCTTAAACCGGGAGCCCAAGTGGATAATATATTAACTTAGGTACATATATTGGAGCACCTTGATTCTTCCTACGTATGCCAGCCAGCCAGGAAACAGAACCAGATGATCCAAAGCACTGGTGGCCTGTTGCTTGGAATAGGTTGGAGGAATTATTTACTCCAGATTTACCAACACTGTCCTATTTCTTTAAAGATATTATTATACTGCCGGAATTTTATTAGATGCAGCTTCTTCCTCTCGTCTGGTGCCACATTTACAGGACCGTAAGGTGGAGGAGGAAAGCCATATGAGGAACAGTCCAGCTCATCAGCATTTACCCTTTTCTATATTTTCGAACGAATGAAAATAACTGCTTGACCTTATGTACCTTGATGTGTACCAGTGTAATCTTTGTTATGGGAATACGTTACTAACTACGACTAACAACTGGTTTTTTAGAGCATCTCAGTGGTGTAAGAACTATAAATAATGGAGTGGCTGATTAAAACGTCATTCTTCTTTGAAAGGTCTCGTGTGATTATTACATACCTTGCCGCGTTAGCACCTGATCAACTTCTCATTTTCTAATATTCTCAGGCATGTCACTTAGAGCTGGAATATCTGGAGCAACTGACTCCTACAAACTGCTCCAATCAACAGTCCACCATTTTTTTTTTTTTTTTTTTTATTCAGGTCCTGTTTCCTGGCATACTTTGGAGGAATAAAAAAGGTTCTCTAATGTAATGTCCCAAAAGTATACAATCCCCTTAAACCTGAATGTTGTCTTGTGCACATCGGACCCTCTGTGTAACCATACCTCTGTGACTCAGTGTGTTGTATACCTGAAGCCTTGAAAATTAACACAACAATATTACCATCGTCACGCCACATGTACAACACGTCAACTGAGCCTGGAAGTGCTAATATGTATGTTAAACACACTGACTATGCACACCAACTAATTAAATAAAGCTTTTGTTGACGACACTTCGATACTACTTACAGAGGTCAAGGAGAAACGTCGCCAGTAAAGCCTCTTCCTTAAATATTAAATTGATGGACCTTCTGTCTTTCATAATTTCTACTCTCAGTAAAAAATATACCGGAATAACTCTTTTAATCACACAACATGTACCTAAACCCTTGATTACTTATTCAGACAGGAAAGTGGAAGAAAATAACAGGAAGATAATGCCAGACAGGAAAGTGGAAGAAAGTATACCACAAAACAGCAACTATAAACAAAGAGAGGCTGTTGCGTGACCTACTTTGAAAAATATGTGGCATTCAATTCGTCCTCAACACACATCTGACCCACTGACTGAACAGCATTGCGTCACTGCCGAGGGGAGGAAAATATTTATGGCCGTATGTAAATATTTGAGTAATTCTATGTGTACTTGTGACTTATGAGTGCGTAACCTGACCCCAACAGCCTGGGTAATTAGTGGCACGTAATTCTATGCAACTTCACTCTGCCCTCACGTTCTGGACTATAGTAGCTTAGGCTTGGGAGAGGTTACGGCACACACACACACACACACACACACACACACACACACACACACACACACACACACACACACACACACACACACACACACACACCCACACACACACACTGGTAATAAGAAAGGGAGAGAAATCAACTTCATACTTGTTGAGACGGTGTATGACAGAAAAGGTTTGAGGGATGAAAATAATACCTGGATACAACTATGGTTCAAACAATATTACAGGCTGGGAAAGAAATGTGGGAAATATTGCAACCCTAAAAAGATTAAATTACAGCCTGGACAAAATTACATTACAGCCTGATAAAATTTAAATTAACCCTTTCAATACTTTGGGAACGACAAGACTACAGCCTAAATAAAATTACATCCCGGACATAACTCCAGTCCAGACCAGACAACAACTTAGATAAAACTAAGCCCTGAACAATATTGAGAAATGCTCTGTAGTTTACTAGAGAGAGAGAGAGGGGGGATTACTGACTGATGGCTCTTATCTTCTCTTATCACTGGGGAAGGAGACGGGTCCCATGAACTGTTGCATGGATAGACTGACACTCTATGGTACAATTGCTGATACATGAAGCAGACACACACACTTCAAAAGGACCCCCCCTTATCAAACATAGAAAAGTAAGCTTCTCTGTACACAACGTCTCATCCTATACCCTGAACTTAATGAGCCCCCCCCCCCCATTTCAGGTGTGTCCGTTTCATATGTCCGCAACTGTACATACCTCACTGGGGACTCGAATCTGCTGCTAGAGACGTGACCAATGTATGTTCCGATTTACTCGTTTATAGAATGTCTGGGGATATGGAAAGGGAATGTTTGGGGGGGGGGGGTCTGCAACTGAGAAAAGGCGACACTCAACTCTGTAGTAAAGTCATCGACAACAATTTTATTTCATCATTATAAAAATTATTGTCTAATTCTGAGGGCCATAATTTAATCTGTTGTTAGGGATGTGGAGGCTACATAATCCTCCAAAACTATAGGCCAGGAAACGGAATGATCACCTCCTTATACCCTCACTCCCTCCATTCACTCCCCACTCTACTCTCACTCCCTCCATCCACTACTCACATTGCTCACCCACTTCATTCACTCTCCACTGCCCTCACTCCCTCCATCCACTCCCCACTCTACCCTCACTCCCTCCATCCACTACCCACTTTCCTCATCCACTGCATTCACTCACTCCATCCACTCCCCATTATATCCTCACTTCCTCCACTCAGTCTACAAGCAATGGATCTGTGTTGTAGCATATTTAGTAGGAATGAGTAGCCCCCAATATCTCCCACACCATATTACCTCCCTTGAAGTTCTTGCCTATGGAACTAATACTCTACACAATGTTTTCTTTTTAATATATATATAAATTGATTGTACTGGGAATAATTTGATTAAAAGCCGTCGTTCGTTGCTTTAGTGCTCAAGGATTCAGAAACCTTGTATATTATATTTATATTTCACAATAAATGATAAATATGACTGTTTAGGACCTTACCCAATTATACTTGTGTAAATTCCAAATAGAGAGCGCATTTCTAAGGTGTCATTCACATCAGTACATACTTCCTTCTTTTTCTGTTATTTATACTCTGTTATACGATAAAAAAATGTACTGCTTAGATTCCCCAGTGCCCTTCAGACCTCCGAAAACTGTTTTGGACGACGGAGGAAGCTTTAACCTAACCAGTGGACGGAAGAAATTGTAGTCCTGTGATACCAGCCAAATAGTCCCGCTTGTGATAACAGTGATAACAGCCTCATAGTCCGAAACTCCAGCTAAATCTCCCCGGAACACTAAACACGATTTTTTGTCTCTCACTTTACATCTTACTCTGACTCGACACATGTTTTTCTCTCCTCAACTCGATCGCTGATTTGGTTTGGCTGATGTGCGTTTTTTTTTTTTTTTTTTTTTTTTTTTTTTTTTATAGTTAGATTCTTTTTTTTCATGACTTGGACACCTCACCCCCCTTTATTCCTCCTCCAACTGTCCACTCCCCTTAGTTCCTCCACCTTCATCTTTCATTGTCTCTCCACCCTCCATCCACTCCCCATTATACCCTCACTCTCTCCATTCATTCCCCACTCTACCCTCACTCCCTCCATCCACTCCCCACTCTACTCTCACTCCCTCCATCCACTACCCACATTCCTTACCCACTTCATTCACTCCCCACTGCCCTTAATCCCTCCATCCACTCCCCACTATATCCTCACTTCCTCCACTCAATCCCAAGTACTCTCACACCCTCCAGTCAATCCCTACTACCCTCACTCCCTCCATCCAAATACCCCACTACCCTCACTCCCTTCTCTCAATTCTACCATCATCTCCACACTACCCTCATCCCCTCCCTATCTCCATCCCCTCACGCCCTACTCTCCCTTCTACCATCATATCCACACTAACCTCATCCCCTCCCTATCTCTTATCCCCTCACTCCCTTCTCTCAATTCTACCATCATCTCCACACTACCCTCATCCCCTCCCTATCTCCATCCCCCCACGCCCTACTCTCACACTTTCGTCTCGCCCGAATAAATTACAACAAAAACCTAACCGGATCAGAGTCGTCGCTTCTCCTGCAGCATCCAACTAACATCTGCTGCTTCCATCTCTGACAACATTTACCGAGATGTAGGGATCACAAAATCTCACGCAATCCATATTTTTGAGGTTGAACTCTTTTTTTTTTTGTGGGCTACTGACTGATTCCTTTAAGGGGGAGGAAGTACAGTGTTGGTTAATCTGGAGCAAATGATTCCTCCTATATATTCCAAGCAACAGAACACCATTATTTTTGTTCATTTGGTCCTGTTTCCTGGCATACTTTGGAAGAATCAAGGCACTCCAATGTAACAAAAGTGAATTACCACTTTAATCTTTGCTACAAGATACTGTAGATCCCCAACTCGTGTCCTGTGTATGGAGGTTTGTTGTTTCCCGGCCTTGTGTTGTGGAAGAATCATTAGCCCTTCAATTCGCCCCACAACTTGTTATACTGTTAAACATCGCCTTTAAGATAATGCATTCCATTCATTGTCTTAGGACATTACTCCTTTTTCTGGATTCCTGCCGTCATGATCCTCGCCTGAAGTGGTAATCATAATACACAATCGATGTTAAGTAAAATTTCTTTCACTACAACATATCGAAAAGCATATCACAACTCACAACTAGCAGGGAAGTTTTGTCATCTCTCTTTTCAATCTGTGTAAACTCTGGGATTCAAAGTGTCATCAGTGAGTATCACCAGTTAAGCGGGATTCTCACTAGCCTGACCACGATGCGTTGACTCGTAAATACTTTATGACCCATCTGAGGTGTTATGGTTCTCGAAGCTTACGTTCAGCCAGGAAAACCCACAGAATTTTTTTTATTCAAACCTGTACTATTGTTGTTTCTGATGATGAGTTTTCTATTTTTTTTTTTTTTTTGTCATGCATAAAACGTTCCTTGATCACAGATGGCAGCCGATCATTACAGTACAAATGATGCAATAGTTAATGTAGGACTGCATTAGGAGGGTAGGGAAAGAGTGAGGAGGAGGAGGAGGAGGAGGAGGGATGAGTAGAAATACGAGTCGAGAAGGTTACTGCCTCTTGCCTCTCTATACCACTTTCTCATCTTCCATCCATGCACTCTCTCCTTCTCATAACCGGTTCTATTATTACTTCTAGCACTTTCCCTCTTTTTTTATCTTTCTCTTTCCTCTCTCTCTTTGTCTGTCTATCCATTCAACTATCTTCTATATCTCTTTCTATGTACTGTATCTACCCTCTCCCTCTACTCTCTCTTCCGTTCACCAAGTCTCCTCCCTCTAGTTCCCTGCTGCCCTCGTCCCTCCTCACTTGACCTTGGGAGGTCTCTGGGAACGCCGAAAACTCTCGCTTGTCCCTGCCCACTTTCATACTCTACCTGGTCCTGCCCCTGCCTCACTCTATCAGCTTCTTCTTCCCCCTGTCCCTATCTCTGCCACTGTCCCTATCTCTCCCCTTGTCCCTATCTCTGCCACTGTCCGTACTTCTGCCCCTGTCTTTCCCCTCTGCCACTGTCCCTACCTTTGCCCCTGTCCCTACCTCAGCCCCTGTCTTTACCTCTGCCCCTGTTCCTACCTCAGCTCCTGTCTTTACCTCTGCTCCTGTCCCTACCTCAGCCCCTGCCAATACCCCGCACTTTCTTCTCAGTCTACAATCCTCCACCACTGAATTCTTTCCTCTTCCCGCTCTCTGCCTGCTCCCTGCTTCTGTCCCTTCCCCTGCCCCTCCCTGGCCCCTTACCCTTACACATGCCCCTACACTTCCCTGCCCCTTTGTCCCTACCTGCTCCCTGCTTTTGTCCCTTCCCCTGCCCCTCCTGGCCCCTTACCCTTACCCATGCCCCTACACTTCCCTGCCCTTGTCCCCTACCTGGCCCTTGTCCCTACCTAGTCCTTGCCCCTACCTCTGCCCCTGTCCCTACCTGACCCTTGCTCCCTTGCCCCCCTACCCCTGCCCCGTGCCTCTCACCTGAACAGGGGCATTTGCTAACCATCCTGGGCGGGTCATTAACGCCTAATGGGAGTGCTTCGGCTTCCAGCACCCCTACCCCCCCCCCCTCTCCCACTCCCCCCCCTCCCACTCCCCTGCCCCTCCCCCTACCTCCATACCTGTGGGAAAGGGAAGGAGATACGGAAGGAATGGAAGAAGGGGAGGTGGGGAGGGGGAGAGGAGAGGAGGGGGTGGAGAGCTGAGGAAGAGGGGGGTAGGGTATGGAAGGTATGGGGAGGAGGAGATAACAGGTGAGAAAATGAGGGAAACAGAAGGAGAGGGAGGAGGGAAAGTTAAGGCCTGTATAGGAAGAAAAGGAGAAGAAGGGTAGGGAAGATTAGTGGAAAGAGAGGGTAGGTAGGGGGAGGGAGGAAAGAAAGTGCAGAATGTATGGAAGGAGTAAACAGGTGAAAGATTGACAGTGGAGGAGAGA
>JAWQEG010007532.1:27500-29787 GCA_033782935.1 Petrolisthes cinctipes
TCTCTCTCTCTCTCTGTCTATCAATACACCACTCATCTTTCTGAACCCCTCCCTCTATACTTCCTCTCCTTCTGTCTCATCTCTCTCTCACCACTCCAAACTAGTCATCACCTCGCTTAATCCTTCACTAACCTACTCTCCATCACCACACTTCCATCACCACATCCTCTTTTTTTCACTAGTTTCTCATTCATCACCAATTTATCATGACAATTTTTTTTTCATCATAAATTCGGAACAATTCTCTCGTTATTTCCCACAATTTTCCTTATTTTTGGGGTTTTCCTGATTATCATTTTCCTTCCCTCATCATTCTCTAATTTTCACTAGGTTACTGTATCATCACCACACCTCACCTCATTCATCACTACATTCCTCATCATCTTACTGTTTCATTTCTTCTCACCACTATTTAATATGATCTGCTAAACATTTTTCACTCATCACCCTTCCTTCTATCATCACTTTTAATATCACCACTCTTCCTCCCTTGCCACCTGTCACCACTCTTCCTCCCTCATCATCACCATTTCTGCCATCACTCTTCCTCCCCCATCACCACCATTCCTTTCACCACCTTTCCTCCCTCACCACCCTTCCTTTCACCACTTTCCTCCCCCACCACCCCCCCTCCTGTCATCACTCTTCCTCCCCCATCATTACCTTTCCTTTCACCACCTTTCCTCCCTGACCACCCCCCTTCGGTCATCACTCTTCCTCCACTCACCACCACCCTTCTTCCTGTCACCACTCCACCAGCCACAAGCCTATCAGATCCCTTATCTAACCCTAAATACCGATATCATCTCCTCTTCCCCCCCTTAGCTCCCTCCCTTCCCCTCTCCCTCTCCATCTCATTCATCTAGGTCCCTTCTCTCCCTGTTCTCCTCCCTTTCCCTCTCCTTCTCATTCATCTAGGTCCCTTCTCTCCCTGTTCTCTCCCTTTCACTCTCCCTCTCATTCATCTAGGTCCCTTCTCTCCCTCCCTTCCCCTTTCCCTCTCCATCTCATTCATCTAGGTCCCTTCTCTCCCTGCTCTCTCCCTTTCACTCTCCTTCTCATTCATCTAGGTCCATTCTCTCCCTGTTCTCTCCCTTTCCCTCTCAATCTCATTCATCTAGGTCCCTTCTCTCCCTTTCCCTTTCCATCTCATTCATCTAGGTCCCTTCTCTCCCTGTTCTCTCCCTTTCCCTCTCAATCTCATTCATCTAGGTCCTTTCTCTCCTGTTCTCTCCCTTTCCATCTCATTCATCTAGGTCCCTTCTCTCCCTGTTCTCTCCCTTTCCCTCTCAATCTCATTCATCTAGGTCCTTTCTCTCCCTGTTCTCTCCCTTTCCATCTCATTCATCTAGGTCCCTTCCCTCCCTGTTCTCTCCCTTTCACTCTCTATACCTATATATCCTCTCTTTTCTTCCAATTTGTTCCTATATCATAGATCTTTATACATCACAACCTAACTCAAATCCATTTCCTATCCCAATATCATCATCTCTCCCCATTTTTGCTCCCCATCCGTTTTCAATATTCTATACCCAACCCATTTTTCTCCCTTTTCTACCATCCTTCTACTTTCCTATTCCACTCATTCGTGTTCACCTTTATTTACTTCACGTCCCTCATTCCCTTTTCCAATTTCCTCCACACACAATGTCCTCAACTCCCCATATATACACATCATATCTTTACAACCATCTCTCCTGACTTCTCCTTCCTTATTTCCTCCTTTTACCCTTCCCTCTTCCTTAATTAAGCCCCTTATTCCCTACCATAATTTCTCCCAAAAAGATTCCCCACCCACGTTTCCCTATCCCATTTTTTCCCACCCACATCCCCCACCCCCATATATCCCCTTTTTTCTACCCTTATTTCCCCTTCCCTATTTCCCACCCCTATTTTTTCCCATTCCCCCATGTACTGTAGGTGTCCCTGTCCCCCCACCCCTACCCCCTTATCAGCCTTACCCATCACCGGGGGCACCATTACCACCACCCATCACCCCATTACCACTATTAGCTGGCCTTGTTGTACAGTTTCTCCACAAATATTTACCTCCTCTATTGTGTTTTCCTCTCTCTCTCTCTCTCTCTCTCTCTCTCTCTCTCTCTCTCTCTCTCTCTCTCTCTCTGTGTGTGTTGTGTGTGTGTTTTTCTTCTGTGACAATCTCTTCTTACTACTATTACTACTACTACTACTGCTACTACTACTGCTACTACTACAACAACAACAACAACAACAACAACTACTACTACTACTACTACTACTACTATTACTACTACTTACTATACTA